>JABFFF010000434.1:0-44494 GCA_013623665.1 Fusarium sublunatum | reverse complement strand
TTTCAACCCGGGCTCAACTTGAATCTGCTTGCTATTCACAAGCTGCTTCTCAGTGATACCCAATTCTACAATGTTGCCGAAATCCTTGATAGGCCTGTCGGTCCTTGCTACGACAGCATGGGCTGCAGAAGCCCCTTTTCACCCTCCGTCAGTTCAGCCGTTTCTCGACAACGCTGCCGCTGTCACGACAGAAGAATTGGTTGGCTCAATAGAAACAGCGGTTGTTGCAAGAGCAACAGAGGATCCCACGTCAACACTCGATGAATCTGCAACAGGGACTTCGTCTGCTGGGACAACGACACACACAGTCAACGTTGGAGCGGTAGGTCTACAAGATGGAACTCTTATATGAGACAGCAAAGCTCATTATGGAACAGTCTGGTCACAAATTCACCCCTTCAGAAGTCAAAGCCAAAGTGGGAGATATTATCGAATGGCGCTTCTATCCCAGTGCTCATTGGGTCATCCGAGGAGACTTTGATAACCCGTGTATTCCATATGAATATGTCGACCTAGACCGCAAGGGCTTCTCCAGTGGCACTCAAAAGGTGGAGGCTATTACCAACGATGTGAGTTGCCCAAGCCAGAAGAGTTGTGAGTTGTAAAGATGCTGATTACAACAGGCTCCCCGATTCCGAGTTCGTGTCAACGATACCGACCCCATCTGGTTCTACTGCGGAGCACCTGGATCTTGCGTGAGGTATCATATGATGGGTGTAATCAACCCTGTAAGAACGCCTTTTGTATCTCCTGATCCTATGATCAGTGATAGCTGACATTGCAACAGATGAAGAATGAGACACTCGACGAATGGCAGGAAAAAGCAAAGGACGTCGATTATCAACTACGACCAGGAGACCCATGGCCAACCGAGGAGGGTTTTCCCTCTGCCACTGCAAACCCTAAATCCTCCGATGAAGAATCAACCGACGACGACAACAGCAACAATAACAACGACAACGGCGGAGGACACAAGGGTCTTTCTACCGGAGCCATCGCCGGAATAGCTGTTGGCGGCGCTGCAGTTCTGCTCCTCGCTGGTGCTCTTCTCTATCTCTGCGGAAGACGAGGTGGTTTCGACAAGGCGTATCGCAAGAGTTTCCGCAGCAGTATGGCTCCTCCTCCAGTTGTCGAGACCCAGTTCAGCTCTCCGAACCAGACCATCGCAGACCCTTGGGCTCCAGCGAAGAGCCCTGGTCTCATGGCGACGTCGTATACTCAAAGCCCGCCTCTCAGCCCGCATCAGTCACTTCCATATGGAACACACCCAGGCATGGTAGGACAGGAAGGACAACCTGTGTCATACTAGTGAGTTTCTCCCATAACACGATATAACCTAGCTTAAGCTCTGTTTGCTAACTCTCAATAACAGTGACACCTATCCCCAACAATACGGCGCTGCTTCTGCTTCTCCTGCTGCCAGCCCTAAGCCTCCGGACCAGATCGCCCCCGTTGAGCTCCCCGGCCACCACGACCCCGGAAACTCTCCCCTTCCTTCGTACAACCAGGAACAAGGCAGGACGTTCTCGTGGACCGGGGATGAGGCGGGATATCGCCCGTCCAAGTAGTAGTAGTAGCAGTATACGAAAAGCGACATGGCAGGTGGTGCTTGGTTTGCTGTAGAGGCGTTCAATGGGCGTGTGGTCGTACACGGGAGTTTGTTGGGCAAGCATGCATTGTGTAATAATGCGTTTCACATTTGGAAACACACACTCCAGGGCGATATCAGAAGTGTTATCTAATTCATAGGAGATTCTTGGGTAACAGACTGACGGATGGTCTTAAGTTACAACGACGAACTTCAATCAAATTATCACTATAAATCCTGTTGGAACTATACGATCGAATGAGAAGAGTTGTTCATAATGCATTATCCCTGAAGCCCGCAGTGGCATGTAAGTTCAAATTGTTGAGTGGCAAGCAATCTACCAAGACTGAAGATAGATCTAGTCTGAACTTGTAAATAGTCAACTGCTTAGATAAAGAGTTGGGCCCAAAATAGTTGAAGCTGGTGCTCCTTGTCGGATCCTTCAGGCTAAGGCTTGATCATCAGATGCAAAGTTATAAGTGCCAAGTTATGACCTGTCGCCATTGAAAAAGCTTAAATAAATTGATCCTTTGACCGTCCAAATTCAAGTTAGCCAGGGGCAGACACAATTCAAGTATACGACGGAAATAAGAAGACGCACAGCACGTTATTCAACAATAGCCATGCAACTTAAGCTTAGATTAGTTTTATAGTGTTCCTCGTAGAGTCATCATGTGTAAACAAGTCAGACCGAACAGTCATATCTGAACCTAGGTAACTGTGTATGATGCTGCCCCCTAAACCCTAATTAGAGTCATTCGGCATTGAACAAATGTGCGCCGCATGAAATCAACTACTCAAGCACAGTACAGCAATATTCACAACCAGGGGAACAAAAATATTCGAAGAGCCCGAACCGCCTTTTTTTAATATTCATAAGCCGTATCTATCCCATCCTTAGAGAGACCAAACCCAGCCATGAGCGGCCAATCCTCCCACGCCAGAGACATGTAAGAACCGGTGAACAACCCGTGCGTAGCATCTTCGAAATTCGTGAGGCGTCGTAACCGTGCGTATCCCTAGATAGAGATCGCTTAGTCGAAGAGACCGAAGCCCATGTCCTCGTCGGACTCCTCCTTCTCCTCCTCCTTCTCCTCGGCCTTGGCCTCCTCGGCGGCACCGCCAGCAGCGGGGGCACCACCAGCGGCAGCACCACCGGCACCGCCAGAGGGGACGGAAGCGAGCTTCTCGGAGCCCTCAGAGATGAGCTGGAGGTTGTATGTTAGCATCGTGTCTTGTAGACCATAGAATTCATGTAAAGCTTACCTCCTGGATGTCCTTGCCCTCAAGCTCGGAGATCAGGGTGTTGAGACGGTCATCGTCAGCCTCGATACCGACGGACTCGAGAACGGCCTTGACGTCGGCGGCAGAGGGGGAGGTGTTGCCTCCGAGGCCGAGAAGAAGGTAAGCTGCGAGGTGCTTCATTTTGAATGTGGTTTCTGGTCGAGATTGTTAGGACTTATTGGTGAAAATGCGACTGGTGCGTTCTGTCGAGGGGTCGCAAGAGGGCGGGGGAGAAGCGCAGGTTATATACTCACATCTGAAGTCAGAGGAGAACACGAGAAATCAATCAATTTAACCGCAAGTTGGGCGGAGACTGAAACCTTCGAGTCCGTGGGGTTGAGGTTTGAGGTTGTTCGGTGTGACAAAAAGTTGAAAAGTTCGCGACGCTGCGAAAGCTCAATGTCAATTTTGATCCTGTGGGCACAAAATTCGCTTAGGCGGGGCAGTTCGGAAAAAGATACCGGCCGGGGTTCTCTATGCACGGCCACAGCAACAGGGTCACGTGGTCAGCGGCGCGTTCAGCCTGTGGCGTTTTCCCTGATTCCGCGGCCTCGCCCATAAAGTTGGCTGTTGGCAGATTCTTTGCTCTTCTCTAACTGTATGCTTTCCCCTTCCTTGGTTCTGTGATCGCCTGGCTCTCAGGCGTTTCCCTTGAAAATTTCGAGCGAATACGACCACGAACAGACCTCGTACTGAAACCGCGCCTCACGTCACCAGAAAACCCTGGACTTTAGACGTCAAACAAAGTGCCTGACGACAAAAGAGAAGAGTGAAGCAGCGTTTCCAGCCGCTCAATGACTCACAATCCACGCCCGAGGCTACTTGCTCCTCTTTGCCTCTGAGGGCTTCTGTCAACTTACTTATCAAGCTCTTTGACTCATATCCGACGCGATGCCTGTGAGTAACTGACCGGCTGCTAAACTTTCGACAATCAGGAACTTACCATGACTTTCAAGATTGGAGATCTTCTCGCCCAGATCAGCGGTGGTGATGAGGGGTCGGCACCATCCCCCACCCAGAGCCTGCCTCGATCGAACACGTTACCCAAGAGGAAGGCCGACGATGATCCTCGATCGAGTATTTCCAAGACGCCTCGAGTCACGACCCTGTCCAGTACAGTGGCACCACGAACAACCCAACCTCCTATTTCATCCTCAAAGCCAGCCGTTCCATCACGACCCTTCGACAGACCGACATCATCACAACGACCCTCGAGTTCGACGAATGGCAGTGCTAAACCGAACGTCCTCTCTTCCAGACCCATGAATGGGGGTAATAGGGTCTCGAAGCCTGCCGCTCCCAGCCGACCCTCCCCTGGACCCTCGAGTGCACCGCCCGCGCCTCGAGGTGCTCCCAAGAAGGGTTCCTTCGCTGAGATTCTGGCTCGTGCTCAGAAGGCTCAGGCCTCGATGGGTCAGGTTGGCAAAATTCAACACAAGAAGGTTGAAGGCGGCAACTTGAAGAAGGTCAAGGAGGAGCCACCAGCAAAGGTAGACCCTCGCACAGCAAAGAATCTGAAACAACGACCGGGTCCTCCTACAGCCTCTACAGGCTACACCGGCACCGCGAAGCCTGGTCAACGGAATGGCACGCCCGTGCCCGGAGCCGGTAAGGATCCGCGCAATGGCAGGCCGCTGCCTCCAGCGAAAGCGGAACGAGGCAAGATGCCTGGAAGCAAGGTACCCGGAGGCAAAGCGCCTCCGCCTGAGGAACCCAAGAAGGTCAAGAAGGCTGCCGTGGCGACGACCGGATATACCGGTACTGCGAGACGCCAGCCTGGTGGTGATGCCCCCAAGAAGAAAGAGGCCCCTCGCGGTGGAGCGCTCCTCAGTGCACCACGTGCGCCTCGTCCATCACACTCCAAGTCACGCTACGAAGACGACTATGATGAGGACATGGATGACTTTATTGATTATGACGACGAAGACGAAGAAGAGGGCGGTCCACGCTATGGTTATGCATCCGATGCCTCGTCAGACATGGAGGCAGGCTTGGATGATATCGATGTTGAAGAACGCCGAGCTGAGCAGATTGCTCGACGCGAAGACATTGAAGAGGAGCGGCTTGAGAGACAACTCAAGGCTGACAAGGAGGCTCGCAAGCGCCACGCCTTGGAATCCCTTCGCGCTGGTCGACGCCGATGATTTATCTTTTGGTCTTTTCATATGCCCATTGCTTTTGAATAATTCTTTCAAGCGTTTTATCATCAAACCCTAAACACATTACTCTCTTGTAACCCTCATCCCGAGCAACTTTCATAATCACGCGAGCAACGGTCGAGGAGTTGGCAGGCGGCGTTTTTACGAGCTTGGCTTGTTTCTTTTTTTTTTTTTTTTGCGTCATCTTTCCTAACATGCATATCCTTTCTTGTTGCTCTTTTTTTCCTTCGAGCTATTTTGTTTAGGGGCTACATTAGCGACGGAGTTGTCATTTCCCCCCTTGTTTGTTTCTTCTCTTACATCCATTTAGGGGGTGGCTGCATGGTTTGGTCGAGGAGGATTGCCGACCCGGATGGATTCTCAGACAGGGGGTGGATGGAAAAACCGCTGGTTGGATTTACAGGCATGGCGAATTTTTGATACTGTAGATAGGTATGGATGGATACACTCTGGGACAGCGCTTCAGAATGGTCTTGTTGTTTAGAAGTAATTGTACAGTTTCACGAGTTGCTACGATTTTGCTTGTACCAGAGGTTCCCAGCTTCTATGACGTGAAGCCTTGCTTGGCTAGAGTAAGTATGTTTCTTCGTAACAAGTTCCTTTGTAATGTAGTGTATTATGACGACAGCACGCACTCGCGCCCAACAAATCAACTACTCGTTGCTTGCTGTTAAGTTGAATGTTTTGAACCCTACAACGACCTAGGGTAACACTCAGGAGCCGCAACTTTGCAGCCAGTCACTGGACAGCGTTATTGTATGTGTGTTGACAAAAAGACCCGTAGTAAAACAACACACGCAATGGAAGCACATGGTGGTTGTTGATACCAAAACGTCCAGAACTTAGACGCCGTTAATGCTCTTCAATTAATTAGTTCAACGCCTCTTCTCCCAGCTAGATCCAAAAGCAATGCACCCCATAACCGTCTTAACAAACATTACAGCGGGTTTCCTTGTCGAAACTATCAATTGATGCAACCAGCTTTTTAAACCCGGTGCACAGCAATACAACATCTGCTTGGGTGACTAGTTGCACTCGCAGCGCAACACAAAACAAGCTCGCTTGGTACTCATACATGGTGTCGAGAAACCTGATATCCAGGCAAGGACAACTATCCAGATCAAGGACGTAGAACAGCCAACCTCACAAGCCACGTAGATGATCTTGGCATTGCAGGAGAAGAACATCGTGTTAGGCTAGGATAATCAAGGTAGATCATCACTCTTGGATGACTTGTCGTTGGTGTGCCCATACGGCCTCAGGTACCATCCTTCATAGGGCTTGACCCCTTGAGTGCTGCCACTATTGGCACTAGGAATGATAGAGGGAGGCGGGTTGCGGCGAGGCAGGCTAGGCTCTCGCTTGACAGGTGGAGGGGGGAGTGAAGCAGATGCAGCAGGAAGCAGACTTGACGGAGGGGGGTGAGGAGGAAGATCAGCTTTATCTGACTTCGGCTCCTTTTTAACCGTGGGATCCTCGGGCTCCATGAGTCCCTTTTTGCGGAGATATTGGATTGACTGTAGGACAGTGAGGTCTTCTTGCTCTTTGTCGTTGAGAATCAGCCGTTGCTGAATAGTGAGCCGTCCATTGTTGGCCTCACGATCCTTCATGGCCGCCTCGCGAACTTCAGGATCGTGGACGAAGCGGCACTTGCCCTTCTTGCCGCATGTTCCACCAGTGGAATAATATTTACAGTGCTTGGAAACGTCGGCCTTCTTTGCGGGTGGTGGAGGTGGGGGAGCAACGTGGGAACGAGTAGACATGACTTCTGGCTCGTCGTCTGAAGACTCATCGGATGGGTCTCGCATCTCATCACCTTCATCGCCTTGTTCTCTCTTTCGCTTGATCGACGACTCAACCTTGCGTAGTTGGCGCCTGAGCTTGTCGGCCTGTTTCTCTAGCGAGGAAGCCTTGTCTTCGCCATTTTGTGCCAGCTCGGCAGCCTTTTTAGCCTCTACACGGGCCTTTGTAGGGAAATGCTTCTTTCTGTCCGCCAAAAAGGCAGCAACATCCTTGACACTATAGTTGTTAGGCTTATTGGAGTACAGGGACAGTTGTACTTACTTGAGTGTCTCCTGTCCGATCAATTCCGTCAGGACCTTCTCTTCTCCTTCATCATCTTCTGACTCAGAATCCATGCCGGGTGTCAAGCCCAATGTATTCATCTTGCGCTTTTTCTTCTTTCCCAGTGTTGGGGTTTCGGACTTGTTGTGATTGGAATCGTTGTGCCCCTGCTTGTGGTGACGAGACTTGTCGTGCCCATGGTGACCTCCGCGTCCACGAGAATTTCCATCTCGAAATCCTCCTCGGCCACGGCGATTATGGTGACCATAGTAGCCATCCTGTTGAGAGGGGCCAGGGGGTGGAGGAGGCCCAGGGTAAGGAGGATATTGCGCGGGAGGATAATGCACTGCGCGAGGATCGTGAGGATAGGGTTGACCGTAACCATTGACGGGTGGGGGCATTGCTTCATGCTCGTAGCCAGGACGTACAGGGCCGTTCATTGGAGGTTTTGGACCATGCCGATCATTGTAACCGCCGCGTGATCTCCCATTGCCGTAATGGCTTTGAGGCGGAGGAGGAGGGGCACCTTGATAGGGGTAAGGCTGTGGACCGCCATAAGGAGGTTGTTGAGGATACTGAGGGGGGTACGGCTGAGGAGCGTAGTTGGGGTGGTAGTTGTTAGACGCCATGGGAGCTTGCGAATGTCCATGGGCCGGGTGTCCGTGTTCCGGTGCCCATTGGGGTTGCTGTGGGTGATAGCTCCCAGCAGGCGGGTGCGAGCCACCATATGGAGGATTGTGATGGGGAGGATATGGCTGGCCGTATTCGTAATGGCCTTGTGGTGAGCCATGGTAGTCTCCGCGAGTATTGTTGTAATGTCCACCACGTCCTCGATTATGGTGTCCTCCTCGACCCTGACCATGTTGGGGATACGATGGAGCTGGGGGCCCATAGCCCGAAGGACCACCAGAAGCAGCAGGTGGTGGTGGTGGAGGAGGACCATAGCCGTAACCCGACATGACGAAGTCAAGGAAGATGGCGAGGTTCCTAGGTGGTCGAATTCGATTCTGCGACTAGAGAATTCAAGGGTCTGGTTTTGAAAATGAATCGAGACGCGTGTCTGTGAATCAGTCGGTTCGAAAGTTTACACGTCGACTTTGTGGGGTTTGTACTGAGACGAGTCTCAGGAGTCGTTTAAAGCTTGTCGGCCACAGTAACAAAGATTATAGAAATTGTAAGAGGGAGGAAGAGGATTCAAGTATAAAAGAATGATAAGAAATTAAAGTAAGGATACTATTGGAACGGTTCAGTAGCCTAGGCAGGAACTACCTAGAAAAACTGCGGTTGCCCGTTGTTGATGTACCTTGTCAAGTTTTCCAAAAAAATGAAGGCACGACGATGGCCAAAGCGAATTGAAAGGGAAGGAGCTCGTGGTCCAAAACTGACGAGCTGCCAGACAGTCGGCATTCTAGTCCTCTTGTAGAAGGCGGTGAGCCATACATGCCGATATGACTAACCACAAACGGCTAGCGGTTCTGGCATCTTTTTCTGCCGTCTTTGGAACTGGAAACAGCGAAGTACCAGCCATGCAGCCTCAAACTATCTCCATGATAATGAAGTTCTTCTCATGACTGTACGACCATCTTCTTGTTCTTCTCATTAATTGTGCGTTTGCCTGTAAAATCGCAGCGTCGGAACTTCAACTGTAATCAACTTCTAAAATGTTCATCTTGGTATGTCGCACCCCACCAAAAAGATGCTGTGCAGGATCAAGACTCACAAGCTGTTTAGACAAAGATCGCCGACTTGGTGCAAATTGCACCGGAGGACTTCTCCAAGCGCAGCATAGATGCTATCGAGGACAACATCAATGCAAAATACTCTAATAAAGTGAATTGTTCAGTCAAGTAACCAATTATATCAACCTCATGACTTACCAAATGAAATAGGTTATTCAAAAGATTGGTCTTTGCATCTGCTTGTACGATTTGGAGTGGGCATCAGAAGGTCTCATCGGCCATGGCACAGGCCTGGTGAACGTGAATGGTTTGTCCACACGCCTCTCGAACGTCGATGTGGGGGCTAACGCAGCATCATGCAGCTGAGTTTCGCATGGTCGTGTTTCGTCCGTTTAAGGGTGAAGTCATGATTGGCAGAATACGAAGTTCTACGCCAGCAGGTATCAACCTGAGAACCGATTTCTTTGACGACATTTTTGTCCCATTTGAGGAGTTGCCCGAGGGTGCCGAATAGTATGCTGTCCATCATTTATTACACCGGGAGAGAAGCTGACATCAACTACAGCAATCACAGCGAGCAACTCTGGGTTTGGAACCTCGATGAAGACCGGCTATTCTACGATAATCATGAAATGGTCCGGTTCCAGGTGATTGACGAAGAATGGCACGACCAGGCCCCTGCGGGACCGACCCAGCCTGAGGATTCGCCTCTCAAGACGCCTTATCGCATCAAGGCCAGCATGGCTGCTGAAGGACTCGGCGTCTGCCTCTGGTGGGATGGAGCATAGTGATGGACAGTGACACTTCTGAACTAAAAGAAAAGGCCGAGGACCAGGAAGATATGTCACCGCGTTGTGCTGGGCGTTTGTACATTTACTCGCTCTATGAATCTACGATTTGATACCCGCCAACAGACGCTCCTCAACGTTATCCAGAACCGAGTAGTGCTCAACAACAGCCAAGTTCTCAGCCTCAGCTACGAACTGCTTGTGGGGGTCCTGGCCAGGACCTCCCATCATGGGGTTGGGCATTTGCTGCGCCTGCATTTGCTGGGCAACCTGACTAGCAGCTACATTGTGTTAGCGATTGAATAAACCAGTCAAGACTTGAACACTTACCGTTGTCACTACCTAAGAGAAAGACATAGACGAACTGAAGACCAAAGATGCAAAGGAAGTACCAGCTGATGCTGGACATCCATCGGGGATCCATTTCCCTGGTCTGGACACCAGCCTGAAGCATGCTCTTGAACTTAATGGTGATGGGGAAAGGCAATTTCACTAATACTGTTAGTCGACCCTCAACATTACGAGACGATAGACATACTGATGACGTAGCCGCTGAAAAAAGCGTTGATCCAGCTCATAATAAGCGTGTTGGGGATGATCATGGCCATGTTGTTCTTCATCATACCCATCATGCCATCCATGGCACTGGGGTCAGACAGAGGATTCGCAGGGGGTTGGCCCTTGCGGTCGGGCTCTTTAAGATATGTTCCGGACTCGTAATTGCTCGTCAAGGTATCACGGCGGGACTCGAAGGCCTTATGGGAGAGGACATGGTGGTTGGAGCGCAGAGCTACGCCGCGGGCGAGGGAGCGCTGCTCGCGCATGGTGCCTGTATCCTGCTTCTTGGGCGCGCTCGCCATGAGAACGCTGGCATAGTGACGGAGAACACCAGTCAAGACCATGACAATGGTGATGGGGGTGAGAATCCAGTAGCTGAGAGCCTCAGGTCAGTGATTTGGCTGGATGACAGATTGGTCGGAAGCCGACGTACAATAACTGGGGGTCCCTATGAAGGGTCTGAACCGGAACTTGCACCATGATGTCGACAGTCGAAGGCGGGCGATTGAGGTGAGGAAAGGCGAAGCTGATGTCGCGTTATGATGGAGCTGTTGGACTGAAGTTGTGAGGTTCAAGCCAAATAGCCACGACCAAGCCAGTTAATGCGCCACAAGCGGGCGGAGCTGTTGATTGGTGGGTGTAGTGTAGCGACCCTGGAGCAGCCACATCGTTTAGCGGACTTTAGCTCTTAGCGGTTAGACTTTCAATGAAGGGACAGCTATCCGCATGCTTCAGCCCCACGAACAGACCTCCCCATGACAGCGAACTTAGATACTTTGTGCACTCGGAGAACGGCTATTTTGCTTTGACAACAAAACAAGAACACTCCATATCGTCTTCCAGAGCCATCATAGGCCTATAACTCACCATGGCCAACTCAGCCGAAAAGATTTCTGTCTACAACCTCGCAGGTAATATTCCCCGATTCTCCTAACCTCTTACACGAGACATGATACTGACACGGTGGCTCCTCGCGATATAGACCTCAAGAACACCTCAGACGACGCCATCCCCAACTACCTCAATTCTCTCAAGTTTGAGCAGTCTCACAAGCTCACCGACGTTCGCCTTGCGCTCGGCTTCAGTGCATTCGGTATCGCAGCCGCTTGTTTCCTCTGGGACTACAAGTTTGGCTTTGAAAGTACAAAATACTACACAGCTGCTGCTGTCGTGCTCTACAGTCTGCTCAACGGCGCCTTGACACTATGGATGACATTCCGTGAGAAGGGCGTTATCTATGAGGGAACCTCTCCCTCTGGCGAAACGGTACGGCGATACTATCAACCCCTTTGGCATATCACTCTAACATTGACAAACTCTAGGTCTCGATCAGCAGTTCTACCAAGAAGAACGTCCCAATCTATAACCTCACCATTACTGTCACCGACAAGAACTCAAAGTCCAGCGTCTTCAAGATCTCCAAGCCCTTTACTGGCTGGTTTGACGAGACGGGTCAGTTCGTGGCCGTCCCCTTCCAAGAGATGCTCGCCAATTCAGTGCCCTTGATTGGAAAGCGAGATCCCAAGCGCGTTACCGTATCCCAGGACCTGTTGGATGCCAGCCCCGATGTTCTCGATGCCATCCTTGCTGCCAACACAACTTCCGCTGAGACTACCGATGCGGCCGACAAGAAGGGAGGTAAGCGCCGCAAGGTGTAGGATGTAAGCGGTGGGCCTTTTACTGTAAAATAAAGAGAAGAGCAATAGGCAATATTTACTACGGCGTTTACAGAGGAATTTGTCTTGATACCACATGTTGATGGGATACAGCCAATACTAGGGACGAAGCCTTTGACTTAGACACCAATTTGACCATAGTTATTGCGCCCAATCAATCACTGTCGAGCTGGAAAAGCATATACATCTCAGATATGCTGTGCCAGCGACAAAATTTCATGCTAATAACTCAATTCGCATTGCCTTTTGTCTAGAAACGCTCACTACCTTACTTAAGATCCGCCCAAGCCGCTCTAGCCAACCGCGCTGTCTTCCTCACTTCTCTCACCCGATGACCACATACCAATGTCAATTCTCTCTGTACCTGAGGTGCATGCGGTAGCAAATGCTGCGAGTCGTACATGCGCGGCAGGCCTCCTACAATCTCCAGCGCGAGCTTGCCACAAGCGCCCTCCGTCTCTAAGTCAACAACTGCTGAAGCGGGCTTGTGGGAGAAGATGCTGCTGCAGATCTTGATGATGCTTCGGACGTGACCCTTGCCCTTCTCAGGAGCCTCTGAGAGCGTGTTCTTAAGCACATCAAGGGCAGCCTTGGTTTCAGGGCCGATGCCGCTGCTCTGAGCAATGGCGATCGAGATTCGGAGGATATGGTCCGCGTCGGCCTCGTAAATAGGGAAGTTCATATGCTTCACCATGAGAAGGACGGCAGTACTATAGCTCGACTTGGCTTGCTGGTCCTGGACTTGTTCGTCTTTACCCGTAGCAGCCTGTAGCATTGGGCTTACTAGCTGGAAGTACACCTTTTGTGTCCAGAGAGGCTTAATAATGGCATAGTTTTCTTTGGCGAGCGGTTGCTGAGGAGCAACAACCATCTCAAGCCGACGTGCAAGTTCAGGACCAATCTTAGGGTCTTTGGGCGAGTCTTTCACCACCTCAAGTAATCCCTTGGCTTCCTTGCCACTATATCGTCGCACTATTCCTGCCACAAGGGCATAGGTGGAAGTAATCTGCTCCAGACGAGAGGCTTCGTTTTCGGTTGAAGATTCCCTTAGCAAATTCGTGGTGCGCTGTTCAAGGGCTGCTATGAGACTCGGTAGCGTCTCAATCTTGTATTTATTGGCTAGAATGGTGAGGATCGAAAGTGTTACTGGTCTGGTGAAGTTTGTGTCTGCCGCGAATCCGCTGAGGATCAGCTCCTGTGCGACTCCATTACCGAACTATAACCAAGTTAGCCAAAATAGCACACATGCAAGGATCAGGAGATACATACAAGTTGTGCTACTGCAGATGGTTGCAAGGACTGTAGGATACCAAGGGACAGAACGTTAGGGGCTTCCGATGCCAGCCAGCTCCAGGATGAGCCACTCTCCAGTCCCAGTTGCTCGGATGCCCCTTGAGGGATTGTGATAGAATCATCTCGGAAGAGGTTGATCGCAAAACTCTCAGCTTTCAGAGACGTCTGCTGAGATTCACTGAATTCGTGTATAGCAAAGCCCGCAAGAGTAGAGATGAGATGAAGGTATTGGTGTCCAGAAGCCTCATCAACATTGGCAAAGTCGTCACTCAGGCTGAGAGCTTGCTTGCCTGTCTGAGGATGCGTTTCGATGACCTTGGTGGCTCTGCGGTAGAGTTGTCTTGCAATGAAGAGAGTGACGAGCAGGAACTCAATCCTTATCTCAGTAACAGAAGCTGATGATGAAATGTGTTTGCGGTACTCGAGGGAGTGTTCAACAGGTCTCTCCCCGCCAAGCTGATTCAAATCAGTGTACACTGAACTGATCCTTTGCAAGGGTTCGCCTTCAAGAGGAATATCTTTGTCTGCATTCTTCGCCAGACAAGCGTCGTTGAAGTGCCGAATGATAGATTGGACTGTAGCAGCCAAAGCGCACCACACTTGAGGGTCTGACTTCGCGTCGAGCGCATCAAATAGTTCTGATAAGAAGGCCCTTGCAGAGTAGATGAAGTGGTCGAATCCGTCTATGGGCGCTGGAGGTAGTTCCGAAGAGCCCACAAAACCAACGAGGGCACCGAGAGTCGTCACTGTCTCTGCTGCTTCCTCGGCTCCAGCATTTTGACGACTGTAACGAATAGTGTCCAGACATTGATCGACCAAGGGGTTAAAACCCTTGGGATATAGGCGAATCGCACGCTGCAGCGCCATGGCTGCATCGTTGATAAGTTCATCGCCGCCAGGTGATCGGGGATGTCCTGGACTCGATTTCTTAAGAATGGCGAATAGAGACTCGCATATTTCTGAACATGCTTCTTCAGGGAGTAGTCGTTCAGAGGTAGCTCCTGTGCTATCCTCGGAGATGTTCAGAGACTTGGAAGGTCTTTGACAAACCAAAGCTCCAGCACCGTGAACTGCTTGAGACGCTATCTTGATATCGTCATATGAAGCGTCGGGTCTTGAGCCAAGGCTGACCGTGTTCTTGTAAACATCCTCATACAATGACTTGAAGAAACCATCAATAGCAGCAAAATCCTCCCGGTCTTCCGCGGTCATATCTGAGTCGACGAGTAGAAGTCGGGTTTCCAGGATGACGTGCAATACTTTGAGAAGATCTTGGCTATGAACGGGGGTCTTGGGATGTCGGAGGTTGTCTTTGATATGTGTGAGGATTGGAGCTGCCATCAAGACAAATGCACTTGGTTTGGCGCTCAAGACACTGACCATGAGCCGACCAGCCGGAGCAGCGTACATGGATGTTGCAAGGTCCGGAACACAGTCCCGGGTAACGGCGAGCGTGTAGTCACGGAGATGATCTCCAGTGAGCCTTCGCGTAAGAGACTTGAGGACTTCCAGGGTACCCCAGATAGTGTCTTCAATTTCACCATTTCGTACCTCGTACTTTAAGCTGCCCCAGATTTTAGTAGCATAGGGAGCAACTGATTGTTGCGGATGGCTGTATTCATCCAAGCATGCCTGCATAGTTTTAAGAATGTCGACCTAATCCACGTCAGTCTCTGGTTCTCATGCCCAGTAATAGAACGTTTACCTACCTTGACATTGACAGTTACGGCATCGCCCTGGTCCAGCTTACCCAAAAGGAAAGTAAAAACCTTGTCAGCTAACAAACGAGTAGCTGAGAAGCACTTTCGTAGCTGTAGCTTCAGCTCCTCAGGGGTAATTGAAACCTGAGACGCCCTGGGGAGGGAAATAGGGAAGTATGGCTTGAAAATTCCATAGACCTCATCCAAGACATCTTGTGAGACAGAATATTCCGACATGAATAATCTCAAAATATCAAACCATACCATCAGACACTCAGGGTCTCGCTCGCTTCGACATAGCTGTAGCAAGTCAATCATAAACCCAGCGGATGAGCCGTGAGTATTTTGTAAATCGCTTGAAACCCCGGGAGTTGTCATGAGCAAGCGAATAAGCTGGTAAATTTCAAGTCTGGTTTTGGATACTTGACGTGGAAAGTCGTCTCGTAAACTGCAGATTTTCTGGATGATGTCGTGTCCCATATGGCGCTGGAAGGACTTCATGGAGACTATTCGGGACAGGGCAGTAGCTGAAGGCATGATGCCAGCTTTATGGTCTACGTCAAACATGGCACCGAAGAAGCCGACAAGTAGTTTTACTGGTTCGTTGTTAGGAGAAAGAAGCTGCATCAGATGAGAGGGAACACACCTTGACTTGGCTTTAGAACATCCTTACCCAAGAAATCCAACGTCCGAGAAAGAAACTCCAGCGCTATAAATGTTAGCGAGTGCAGCTATACGACATTATTGAAGTCAAAAGTTACCTTTAGCTCTTGCGGTCCAGTCTGATGCCTCATTCTCTGCTTCATTGCCACTCCCTGGCATCCATGGTTGCACGGCTTCAACCCATCGTGCCACGGGGTTGGTATTGGGCTGTGCAGTTTGGATTTCTATACGAAGAAGTTAGCATACGATCTCTCGTGAAGAATTCGCAGTGAGTTGAGTATAAGTACCATTGGCGGCTTTTTTGGCTATTGTCGTCTGTTGCCCCTCATCATCAGCCAAGACGAATTCCAGAGCCCATTGCCTGAAGTCTGCCATGACGGGCAGTGATGAGGTTTCAGGAAGGCTCTAAATCGCACCCAGGCGTATGAAAGCAACTAAATCGGCCAAAACCCTGCAAGTTGTACGGGAAGACGTCTAGATTTGTCTCTTGTCTTGTGATACAGAAGTGGCAGAAAGTTGATGCCCACCGAAAGCGGTGAATTTTATATGGCGGGGTAGACAGGCAGTTGACGCTTCTGAGTGACCAGAAGCAACCAAGGGTAAGTAAGTGAAGTCGAAATAGAGCCCAAATTCTTTAACATTTGTGCTTCAAGATTTCTATCTAGTCTTATCAGATTGGTCCAATTGCTGAAGCTCTCTTTGTCATCATGCCAGCTCCGAAGCCGGCCAACGACATCATAATCGGAGATGCCCCCCGTCTTTCCGTAAGATGCGGCCCCACTATTGGAGTGACGACAGGACGGCCAGAATCCCTGCTACTGAATCTTTCTCCATCAGACCTTCAAAAACACCAACACTCCCTTGCCGATACGATCACGGGGTATACAGTCAATCTATCACCTCAATTGACCTGAAAACATGGCCTCGCTACGAATGCCTGCCCTCCGCCGGCTTATCGCCACCCCGTTACGTGCCCCTCGAACTGTCAACCAGCGCCGATGGGCTCAAGTTCACGACGTCCGCTTCCTCGCAACAACCCAACCTTCCCAAGCCGTTGTCGAGAAGTACAAGGCAAAGCTCAACAAGAAAGCCCAAATTGAAGGTCACGAGAGCATTGACCAGCTCAAGGCCGCCTACGCCGATAAGATCAATGCTGAGCGTCGCAAAGATGCTGTTGAGATCCCCCCTGGGACAATTCCTCAAGCACCCGAAACTCCAGTCGTCCAACCCAACGCAGACGACCCTCCCGGTCAAGACCAGCCCGGCAGAGATCCTCGAGAAGCTCCAGCAGCCCCTCCACAGCCTCCGCCAACTGGCACAGATAAGCCAGCGATCAAGACCTTGAATGACATCATCGACCTCCCCAAGGTTCGTGAGCTTCCCGACAAGGAGCTCTCAGCCATTTGGCGTCTACGACATGCCTCATCCGAGCAGACCCTCTGCGCCGTTCTCCCGTCGTCGACCTACAAGGCCATGGAGGAGGCCGCACGAAGAGCCCCCCAATTCGTCCTCCCCGTGCCACATCCCGCCCAAGGTGCGGAGATTCACTTCCTCCAATGGACCTTTGATGCCGAGTCCAAGACAAGCACTGTTCTCTTCACGCAGCTTGCCGAATACAAGAACCGAGGCGAGTTTGCGCAGCCTCACACCACCATCACACACCACCTGGATCTTGTAGATGAGCGAGGTCTTGTCCTGATGCAGGGCCAAGTCCTTCCCGACCGCGGCGTCACACCAGAAAATGCCAAGTGGCTGGTCATGACTCTGCAGCGGTTCTACGGCGGCTGGGAAGGCGAGACGGCTGAATTGAGCGGCGAGCGCAAAGACAGGGCTGAGGAGCGAAAGAAGCTGCTGAGCTGGTTCGCAGCAGGTGACGCGAGGTTCAGCGTAGACAAGTTGTTGGAGGAGGCCGAGCGTATGGGTTAATCATTAAGAGACAATGAAACCAGCCGTGAACTTGAGTCTGATAAGAGCTACAAAGAGACGGAAGCATTATTCAAGTCACGGCGCCATGTAAAATACACAAATTGTAGAAATATCACTCAAACAATTATAGCATAAGCTTTCTTTTAGCTTTACACTACAACCTTTTCCCTTAATGTGATATCGCAAGGCTTGCCCGGAATCGTTCCGGCTATCAATTCGCTTAGGGGAGTGTACTCATTCAAAGGTTGAACAAAACAATACCAAACCTCCGGTCAACACTGGCACTACCAATGGAAAATTTCTCTAATTCCGAGACTTTACTTGGGACAGTTGAGCTAGAGCTTGGTACACTGCACGCTTGAATAAAGAGCATGTGATAAGGCGATAGTATTTTGAATATGAAATATCTAATACCCTAGAACACTTCGAATCAACTGTGCTTGTGCACAGACTTAATTCATTATTTTGAAATTCATGTTCTATAGACTATTACATTACTCTAGGTCCATATATCTGCATTTACCCCTAACGCCTCCGAACAACACCGTCTCTCCAGCTTGAAATACAATAATAGGTATCCTGACAGTGTTGATATCCAAAAAACCATCCAGGGGTAATTGCAAGACATGATATCCATCCAAATCAAATCCAAACCATGAACATGATCCTTGTTCTCCTAACTCCTTATCCAAATATTGTAAATGCATGTACTGATTCGTGTATGTGGTGTATGCTGCCCAAATTCCTTTTCAATAATGTCTAACTCTCACCACTGCTGCTGGATTGGCTCTCTTCAACTACATCCTCGGTAATCGTCGTAATGTGCTTCCGTGGCTGCACCGATTCGCATCCTTCGGGGACACGGCAAGTGCCACGCACGTTACAAGTCTTCCATAGAACCTCTCGAACTTCTTTGAAGACTTGGTCGACCGCATCCATGGCCCAGATGACGTCTAGATGCTCGTACTCGGGGATGACCTTGCTGTGAACCAAATCGACGTGAGGCTCACGGCCTTTTTCGAAACGTCGGAGCAATTTCTTTCCGTCAACAAGGTCATCGTTGCCGCAAACCCACATGGCCATGGGCGGCGCTTGTTTGTTGTACCATGCAGTAGAGCCCTTAGGATGCTTTCGATGGGCTTCAAGGGCTGATTTGGTCCTTGGCGTGACAGGTCGTCCATCTCCTTTTGCGTCCATATGCTCCTCGGCCTTTGTGATTTCTTTGGTAGCCAAGATGCATTTGTGCTGGGCAAAACACTCACGGCCAAGCCACCATCGCATGGACTCTGCGCTGACGTAGACGGGTGCGAACTGAAACATACGGTTGCGCAGGCCCCGATCCCAGCGTGCATCTGTCCAGTCGAATAGGAAGGAGAAAACCTTGTAGCCGAGCCAGCCGTATAGACGCGGGTCCAATAGTTTATGCATCTGCATCATGAAGGGGATGAAAGCGTGGATTCCAAACATGATACGGAAGAAGGCCGGTGAGATGATTCGCATAAACTTAAAGTACATCTTGCCGATAAGAGGACCGGCGTACGCTGCTGGGGCGAGAGCACAGAACACGGTCAGCTTCTCACCAAGTTCAGGTCGCTGCTCCTTGGCCAAGGCAACAAATGTCTGTGTTGTTCCCTGGGAGTGGCAGATAAGCCCAATCTTCTCGAAGCCAGTCTCGGAAATGACTCGGGCCGTCAATGCAGGGAGGTCGAAAACGCCCATTTGCCTGATATTCCAACACCACATCCTTGGGTCGTTATACTCAAGCAGTGCATGCTTTGGGTTGAAGCCGCATCGGTTGTTGCCAAGCCACACGTCATAGCCAGACTTGCAAAGCCAAAAGGCAAGAGATTCGTCGTCGTTGCAGCAATAGGCACCCGAGCTCTGCAAAAGACCATGCATGAGCAAGACGGGGAACTTGGGCTTTTGCATCGGGTCCTTGAGCTTTTTTCTCTGACCTTGAAAGACTTCTGGCCCTTGGTCGGATCTTAAGCTCTCGTCAAGCTCAGTGTACTCTTTCGGATCATACACATGCCACAAGTCGATTATGAAACCATCTTCGGTCTGGACCTCAAATGTCTCGACATCAAGACCAACTCTGCGCGCATAGTAGGCGACATCGCATATGATGGGATCTGGTCCACCCTCAGTTGGTGGGAATTCTTGGGCGGTTTCCGCACGTTCTAGAGTCTCGCCGCCCTTTTTCTTTTGTTTCCAGGCCTTTTCACTCTCGTGCCTAGCTTGAGCCCTGCGTTTCTCCTCTTGGTAGAATGGCCGGTCGGAATCGGGATCGCGAAAGGTCACCCGGTAGAAGATATTTTTGCACACAATGGGTATAGTCGTAAACAACGAGCCCAGGACAATAACGCCGAGGAATGCCAGGCTTAGGAAAAACGAGCTGATCCGAAAGAACATGCATTGAAGGTTGCGGTGAAAGGAAGGGGGGCCATATAGTGGCAATGGAGGGAAGAGGGGATTGGTATGAGATGGGGGCATTTGTCTTCGCAATGTGTCGCCGCTGGTCGACTTTTGCATATATTCGCCATTATGTTCTGATGGTAGCTGAACGACTTTTCGCTGCTCTGGGTCTGCGCTCTCAACATTGGAAATCTTCTCCTTGGTTTCGTTGCCTGTTCTGATCTCGACGCTCTCAGGTTCGCCTTCAAGTTCTTCGCGGAGGATATTAAGCTTATGAGCTTCCTGCAAAGGTACACCTGGAAGTCGATGACCGTCTGAAGTAACAATAACAGGATCATGAGGCGTGACAAATTGCGCCTCAATAGCAACGTTGGATTCGTCGTCTGTTGGATGTTGGTGAGAGAGCTTCTCGGCCTGTTGGGAGAATTGGACGGCTGTCTCGGCTAGCTTCTTGGCGAGGACTCGGGGGTGATGATGCTGCTGCTGAGTCGCAGTAGACGAGCCATGATGTTTTTGAACCATGTTATCGGTATCGGAGAAGGGATATTGATGGCCTATGGGGGCCAGAGGCACCTATCTCGAATATACAAGATTGTTGACTGCCGTTGGACGAACAAGGGGCAGTTGTGTTTTTTTTTTTTTTTTTTTTGGGTGAGATATAAGAAAGAAACTACCGTGCAGGGAATACGGACATGTCTGACAGGGGAAGAGTGGGAAATAAATCCAGGTTGAAGATCTCGGACGCAGAAAAGATCAGGGATCGAGTAAAAAGGGTGGAATCATTGAGGGCCGAATTGGATAGTTAGATATGCACGCATGCACCCAATAAGTCAACTTATAGTGTGGACAGACCGACTGTTGACCTCGCTTCGAGATGCGGTGAATGAAAGACTGGCGTGATATATAGCGTGAACAACAAGAGACGTGGTAGTTGTCTTTTTAATCGAACCCTTTCTCGTCTGATTGTTTATAAAACAACGTTTTCAAGAGGCCGAAGACATGCGTATTGAAATCTGAACGGCCACTAAATCGAGCTGCGTCATGGGTGTTAATACAGGGGCAGACGGAGCAGAATTTGGCCAGACAGCCGGATTTGTGGCGGAAACTGTGACTTTAATGAGGGATGATCCTTGCTGAAAAGCATGTGAAGGCTGCGTCTCATTTGTCGAATAGGGGGGCTGGATGATGGTTTAGTCTGTGTTTTCAGCTTGAGTAGTTTAATTTGCACTGCCAACGGCCATACATGATGATGATGTCTATGATACTTTGGATACGTGGTGGCTTATTGTTATGTTTCGCTTGGGGAAAGGATATGATCAGATTCGTAGGCCTGAGATAGCACCCAGTCTTGGCTGGGATGATGCTGTATATACTGTATATACCTGGCCATCGGTGAATAAGATCTAGAACGAGTAGGTACCTGCCTCGGTATGCAGTGATGATTGAATGAACCTCGATATATACTCTCATCTTGAATAAATTCTTTGTAGCACCGTTTAGGCTGATCGTGTTTCGTTTCTCAGGCTGTCAATCTCATCCAGGGTCTTGCCACTCATAGATAAGCTTAGTCACCGTTCAAGGGCCTCGACTTGGCTTTTTTTTCCCCCAGCGCCCGGCCCGGAGTTGCTGACTGATACCCGCCTCCTGCCTCCGCATTCGCTGTTCCGCCAAGTCATGTACGTACCCCAGAGCGGGATGCGGCCCCGTGTCGCGCCTACCACACAAGCCGAGGCAAGCTGGGTTCGGTCTTTGAGCCGTCCCGAACATCAACTCAAAACTTCAGCATACTTACCTTGGTAGCTTTTGCCGTTGGGTTACCTGTGTTTTCACCAAGCAATTGTATACTCGATCTTTTTCCTTTCTATTCATTGTACGATTTTGTTTATTTAGACGCCGTCGAAAGCAATGCAGTAATCTCCACGTCTGCGCTTCAAGCTTCCCCTACCTGTCCCCATCCTCCGCGACCTCTACCGATATTACAATAAGCTTGCGCTGCAGACAGCATGGCATCCTCTTCGCGACCGGCTACAACTTCAGTCAAGCGACGGAACCGCAGACGTCGTCAGGACAAGCCTTCTATCGCTGCCAAGCTCATCCTCGACGATCACATCAAGAGCGATGTCGGCATTGTATCTGAAGACATATTTCGCGACCTCTTCCCTCATCTAGGTAACGGTACGTCGACCACACCACTCAATGCGGACATATACTAGAACAAAAACTTAGCTCAACTCTACTCAGGCGCCTCCGAAGACGTCCGCCATATTGCGATCGCTCCATGGGCGCCCAACGCGAGCCCTGCCGATAGCCCGTGGTCAATTGTGCCGATTATAGAGTCTTCCGCGATCGCACCCTCGACTATCCGATTCTCTCCGTCGTCCTCAGCCCTACAAGGCTTCGCTGTTACTCTGCAGCAGGTTGCGCCCTCCAAGCTGTCAAGCCACAGCCGCGGTGGGATCGAAATCCTCGTCCTCGACGTCGCGCCTGTACCTCTCGAGACTGTGTTTGTGAGCTTGGAGAGTGAATTGACCAAACGACTGGAGAATGGAGAGGGTACCTTCTTTCGAGATCACCCCGCCAACTCTAAGGAAAAGAGTGCCGCCGATTCAACACCCGATGACCGTCTTGTGACGTCTCTCAGGGCTGCGCTGCGCAGTCTCAAGGTCGTACACGCAGGCGATCTATTCCCGCTCCCTCTGCCGCCGCACCCTCTTACCCATGTTCCTCCGAATCCTGGCAAGATCATGCTGTGCGAACCTGTCGCCCAGGGTGTTCTAACAGAGTCGACCAAGATTATTCTCATGCGCGGTCGCGTCCATACCAAGCAGATTCGCCGCGTTGCTTCTATGACTGCGAGTCAGCAACTCAATGGCCTCCCCGAAGATGAGGATGATACCAGCACAGATCAGTTTTACTCTGCAGCCGAGGACCGAGACAAGTCGGGTACCATGACAGAGGATATGGAATCTGCTACAGAGACAGAGGCCGATCTCTCTGGGTCTGAAAACGAGGATGAATTGTCAGATGACTCTATGGACGACATGATCTCCTTACAAGCACCGACTCTGCCAACAACCCAGGCTAGTGGAGTGTCAACATTACAGCCAGGATCGCCAATGACGGTTGGAACACTTCGCGGTAGAAAGACTAACGGGATCGCTACGCCCGGGTCCGTCTTCTCCAACTTTACCGCAACTACCGCTCGACCGGATAGACCTCGAGGTCGATTGTTTAAAGCCCAGGGTTTGATGGAACAAATCCCCACCGATATTTTACATCCAAAGCCGTCTTTGGAAGATGATGAGGAAGCGCGAATCTACGTCGATGTGACATCTTTATCTCGAATTGGATGTTTCTCTGGAGACTGGGTCAGGATTGAAGCCGCCGAGGAGCCTCCCGCGAATGGGTTTGGGGCATTTGGTCTTGGAAGTTTTGGGCAAATCGAATCGGAACCTGCCAAATGGCGTCCTGTTCGAGTTTATGGGCTTCCTGAGGGCTATTCACAACGCCCTATGACCAGAATACCTAGCGCCAAGCATGGAGAGAGGAGACTTTCTTTCTTTGAATCGCAGATTCAGCGACCTGCGAGCCCTACAGCCTATGCCTCACCTATTCTCCTAGCCAACCTTGACGACACTCCGTACCTACGCCTCGCACCGCTGAAAAAGGCTTCATATCAGGGCAAGGGGACGATTCCAAAGTTTGCTAGCGCAGCACGACCTCCCTATGCCAAAGACATCACTATTCATCATATTCGAACTCCTATTTCTGCGGAACGAGCTTTTCAGACCGCTGTTCTTGGTGGCCTGAAACGATATTTTGCACAGAAAATTCGCCTGGTCCGAAGTGGAGATCTTATTGCTGTGCCAGTCGATGCTGAACTTGGTCGTACGCTCCAGGAGATGCCCGGTGCCGGAGGTTCTGAGGTGGACGATGTGATGGCACTTACTGCTGGTGGCCAGGAAACTGGAAAGCAGCCCTCCAACTTTGATAGTGTAGCTTGGTTCAAGGTTGGCCACATCCAGATTCAAAAGTCTGATGAAGATGAAGATGGAAGTGCAGAGGCTTTCTGGGGATCAGTTGCGTGCATTGACAGCTCATCCGTTGCCATGCATGGCTCAGGATTTGAGACAAGCCGGATACCTGGCATCAAGCAGAGCACATGGCAATATTATCTTGGCCTTAAGAAAACACCTAAAAAGGCTTCTGAGTCGACACCACCTCCAATTCAGGAGCCTGAGTTGCCGTACGTATCACCTCTGAGGCGCCAACTAAGAGAGTTGATCGCAGCTGCTACGAGTGCAAGGGCAATTCATCTGAAGATGCCTCCTGTTGCAATCCTGTTGACATCAACGCATCGAAATATTGGAAAGTCAAGTCTGGCTTCAGGCGCTTGCTCTGACATGGGTCTGCACACATATACAATCGATGCGTATGACATCCTTAGCGAAGGGAGCGGCAGTGGAAGCGACGTCAAAACCGAGGGCTTCCTCAGAACTAGAGCAGAACGTGCCATGAGTTGCGGTCCTGATTGCTGTGCCCTACTTGTTCGACACGTTGAGGCACTCACTGCCGACCGTATCGAATCAACGATCAAAGAGATCTTGGAAGATACCCGCGTGCTGATCGCTACAACGAACGAAGTCGACAAGGTACCCGATGGTGTTCGAGGGCTGTTTACACATGAGCTGGAGATGACAGCCCCTGACGAGGCAGAACGTGAGTCTATTCTCAAATCCATCATCAGCGATAAGGGCGTCAGTCTTGAACCGTCCATCGACCTCAACTCAATTGCCCTCAAGACTGCTGCGCTCGTGGCAGGTGACCTGGTGGATGTTGTCGAGCGAGCTTCTATTGCTCAACAGTCACGATTAGAGCAGCTTTCGGCAAAGAATACAAACGATAACGCAGTCGTTACCGTACGAGACGTTCAGGTTGCTGGTGGCCCTCTCGCCCGCTGCTTGACAAAGGGAGATTTCGAAATCGCCGTCGAGGCTGCTCGTAAGAACTTCTCGGACTCTATCGGCGCACCCAAGATTCCCAACGTTACTTGGGATGATGTCGGTGGTCTGAACAATGTCAAGGAAGCTGTCACGGAGACTATTCAATTGCCTCTCGAACGTCCTGAGCTCTTTGCCAAGGGCATGAAGAAACGTTCTGGTATCCTATTTTATGGACCTCCAGGAACCGGAAAGACACTACTGGCAAAGGCCATCGCTACCGAGTACAGTCTTAACTTCTTCAGTGTCAAAGGACCTGAGTTGCTCAATATGTACATCGGAGAGTCCGAAGCCAACGTTCGACGCGTGTTCCAGCGTGCTCGCGATGCTCGTCCTTGCGTTGTCTTCTTCGACGAGTTGGATTCAGTGGCGCCTAAACGAGGTAACCAGGGCGATAGTGGTGGTGTTATGGACCGTATTGTCTCCCAACTTCTGGCAGAGCTGGATGGCATGTCGGGGGGCGATGATGGCGGCGGCGGTGTCTTTGTCATTGGCGCAACCAACAGACCAGATCTCTTGGATCCGGCTCTTTTGCGACCTGGTCGTTTTGACAAGATGCTCTACCTCGGTGTCTCCGACACAAACGACAAGCAGCAGACCATTCTGGAGGCTCTGACAAGAAAGTGAGTTTACAAAAGCCTATCTTTAACTAGAAAACCCATTACTGACTTTGACAGGTTTACCCTTCATCCATCGGTCTCTCTCGCTTCTGTTGCCGAGAAACTCCCCTTTACCTACACCGGTGCCGATTTCTACGCTCTTTGTAGTGACGCTATGCTCAAGGCTGTCACGCGTCAAGCTACGGCAGTGGACAACAAAATCCGCGCCATCAACGCCGATCCAGCAACCCAACATCCCATATCAACAGCCTACTACTTTGACCACTACGCCACGCCCGAGGATATCGCCGTCATGGTTCAGGAGGAAGACTTCCTCGCCGCCAACGATGAGCTCGTTCCCAGTGTTAGTGCTGGCGAGCTGGCCCACTACGAGCATGTGCGAGCCATGTTTGAGGGAGGTCGAGAGAAAGAGAAGGACGACAGGCCACCGGTTCAACGCGTCGTGTCAGGCGCATCGACGTCGTCAAGGGGTAAGGGTAAAGCCCCGGCGTCAGGGTCGAGCAAAGGCAAGGGAAAGGCGATCGCATTGACAAGTGACGACGAGTTCGACGAGGAGGATGAGGTGGACGATGTGGACGGGAGAAGCAAAGGCAAAGGAAAGGCCCCAATGGGTTTCCAGGATGGCACAGCGAGTGATGATGAGGGATTGTATTAGTTGGAGACGGGTAATATTACATTATTATATAGGCTATTGTACATTTGGGTAGTGGAGGGGAGATTGATCATTAGACTGGTAGTACACTGGGTATGCCCCAAGGTGGTATCTTACTTGAGCTTCTTCTTGAAGGCTCTGTACACTGTTGTTCATCAAAGACGTTGAAAATGTCTTGATTTCTGCTAGTTGTATATATATTAGTTCTTGGTCTCTTTAGGCTTATCCTTGGCTGCCGCCGTCGCCGTCGCAGGCTTATTGGCTTCCTCTTCGTCGTCACTATCGTCCTCGTCACTGTCGTCCTCGTCGTCTTCGTCGCTGTCCTCTTCATCACTGTCGTCGTCTGAAGGCTTCTTGGCTGCTTTGTCTTCCAGCTTGGGCTCCTCCTTTATCGCGGTCTTGGCCTCAACGGCCTTGATCTCATCTTGGCTTGCATCAGCGACCTTGGCGCTGCCTGTCGAAGTCTTCCTGGTGGTGGTATCTGAGGTCTCCTCATCCTTTTCGGTCTTCTTGCCATCCTTGCCGTGGACCTTTTCTCGCAAACTTTGCAGACGAAGTTCCTTAGCCTTCTTCGCAGCATCCTCGGCGACGGATCGGACAGGTAGGGTTGTTTCTTGCTTCTTGGGCTCTGCAGGCTTTGCAGCGGGTGCAGCGCCCTTGGTCTCGGGCAGCGGAGGTGCGGGAGGCGCAGGTTTAGGAGCAGCAGCCGCGGCAGGCTTCGATGCGGATGCTGAAGGGGCAGCACCGCCGCCGAGGTTGATGGGCCTCTTTAGCGGGGGGTCGGGGAGCTTCTGGTGGATGGAAGGGATGGTGTGTTCGTCGTAGTAAATCTTGACATGTTGTTTGAGTTCGCCGTATTCGTTCCAATCTTCGATCTCGACGATATCCTATTTGCCACGTGTGTCAGTGATATGAACCGGAATCTTGTCAAGGGGGAGTTTTATCGTACACCTAGAACCATGCCTTCTTGCACCAGGCCTGGAAGTTTCCTCACGCGACCACCCTCATCTTTACCAGCTCTTCTGCCCCATAGCATGCGAGCTTTTTGGTCGACAGCGATATCGACAGCTTTGAAGGGAACGCGGTTGGCGCGCAAGATGGTCTCGAGACGCGAAGTGGCCGTGACGATATGGGAGGAGCCGGCAGTAAGGGAGGTGTAAATGTAGAGTGCGGGATCGGTCGAGTAGGTGGCCATGCTGGGTGGTGGATTAATGATGATGTTGTCTTGAGTTGAGTTGTTTTGGCTTGATGGAGGAGTCTTATTGATCAAAGTATTTGCATAGTTTGGTTTAGAAGTGGATGGTGTTTAATTTCTTAGATAGGAAACTTGTAATCAAGGTAGGTACGGAGCTACGTAAGCAGCTACCAAGGGAGCTGATCGAGGTCGGGTACCTTATTTTGGTTCACGAAAAGCTACCGGAAGAGGTACCTCTTGTCGCGCCTCAGGACGAGC
This sequence comes from Fusarium sublunatum, assembly GCA_013623665.1. Taxonomy (NCBI): domain Eukaryota; kingdom Fungi; phylum Ascomycota; class Sordariomycetes; order Hypocreales; family Nectriaceae; genus Fusarium; species Fusarium sublunatum. The sequence goes on along the minus strand of JABFFF010000434.1, from coordinate 16,976 downwards.
AAAAATAGGAGAAGCGATCTGTCTCCTGGGCTTGACTGGAATGAGGCTACAGTGAGCGATAGTTGATGCGGGGGTGGGGCATTTGGTGCTGCTACCGCAGGAAAAAGTCCCCTAATTTCTATGGGTGTTCTCAGCATGACGAATATTTCCAGGGGAAGAGGAATTAGAGCGATGTTAATCAGATCTTGAGATCGAGACTCGAGTTTTTGATGTTGCAGTAGCCAGGAACATTTGTTTCTGATTCGCTCTTCTTAATTGATAGTTGTAGCTGTCGTGTGATCATTGACGCAGGCACTTGCAGAGGAGCATCATGAAGGCAATAGAGGACGAGCGATCTCGGCAAGAATTTCAATCAAGTAACTTGGACCTTTTACTGTGGCTGATACCGTCAGCATCACTATCACCCACTTGTGATGTGATGCGATGCGATGTGAGGCAGAATATTGCATATGGAAGGAGCTTGAATCTCCACAACGTCGTCACAGCTGCCTTCCCTTTCGTTCGACCAAGTTTCTTCCTCTTCCCCTCTGATCTTCTTCCCTTATAATCTTCCGTCCAACTTTCATCCCATCTACTACTGTATGTGCTCCGAAAACTACATGTCCACAAGGCCCCTACCTGGTACCTGAGCATGGATATCGTCTCTTGTTCGCCGATGCCAACTCAATTCGGAACCGTCCAGCCATCGCAACAACCAGCGTATGGCGCGCATGGACAGCGCAACACGGCCTTTTCATCTCCCACCATGCGCTCCGAAATGCGTATCGGACGACTATCAGTTTCCAGACCCTTCTCTTCCGCTCATTCCAACGCAAGAGCAAGACATTGAGCTAAAGATAACCAAGCGGTCTGCATCAGCCATCACCTTGTGTCGCCAAAGGATGCGAAATCCTTCGCTTACAAGACAACAATCTCGTATTGATTGATCCCCACTCCCAGGCTATTTATCGACGCTGCGGGTGATAGTTGCATCTTGGCTTCGCATTGGCTGTTGGGCTAGCAATCAAGTCCCAAGATTAGAGCCCCATCGCCGAGCTTCCACTCCTTTTTCTTTTCTTCTCCCCTATGGATGTGGTGTGCTGGTTCACAGCGTCAGCACCATGATCAAAAGAAAAGTTGCCGCTAGGCAAATCCAGTACCGTGCCGTTCTCGTTCAAGCATGTCGCTCCTAATAACAACGGCCCCGCTAGCTATTGGTTTTTGGACTAGGTTTCGGTATCGGCTGTCGGGATGGCTGCCACTGGACGCCGATCCACGATCTGAAGGCGCTTTTAAGTGCCTCAAGCCTTGTGCACGCACTTAAGCTGAAGCATTTGCGGTCAAGTGTGAGTGACTGCAAGCGCACTTGTCCTCTTGGTCTTGGTTTGAGATAAGTTTGCGATTCGTCTGCCTCCAATGCCGGGGTAATTATATCGTCAGAGGCGCTTTATCAAGCCGTTTCATAACCTTGTCGAAGGCGCCGCACCGTGGGACGTTGAATAAGACGCCCCTGGTCCTCGCCATGGGTCCGGGAAATTGTGCATCCAGCGGTACGGCCGGACTTCACAATTGGCTCTGTTGGCTGCATCACAGGGTGGCCAAGTTACACAATAATTAATACATAACAGATTGGAAAATTTTCTTTGTCTTCTGACTCACGGTCCTCTAGCTTTGTCGATACCAGCTTACAGAGATGACATGCCAACAAGCCTCCACCGCTTTATTACACATGTACAACTCACAAACCACGCAAAAGGCTGAGATTCGTGTTCTTTGTGCTGTCACGACCCCGTCCAAGGCCCAGCAAAACTGGTCCATGTAAGTCTGGTAATACTTGATTGGTTCAGTACCTGCATCCCAAGGCAGTTGACCAACAACCGATGCTTCCGTGCAGGGACCAGAGCCGGGCTAGACTGGGATAAGTACTCTAACTTAGGAACAAGCCAGTCAGAGGCGCAGCTACTAAAGGCTTCCCCGATTCTCTGCCGGGTTGCCATCTTTCGTCGGATCCAATCACAGCTGCTATAACTGCAAGGTACCGTTGTAGCACAGCGGAAAGCAGTTGGATGCCGGGGCCAAGTCTAAGCTCTAGGGACTGGAGTTGATGAGGTACGGAGGAATTCCTTTGTGAATTGGGCTAGACAGGCAGGGGTCAGATATTGGCATTATGGGCAGAGATTGCATCTCGCCGCTCCGCGAAAACTACAAGTCTGGCTCGAATTCCGCTTCAGACGCCTTGTTTGTTTTTCTCTCCTCACCTTGCGTCTGCTTCGACAATCTCTTCCAGCCTCGTGCTATACTTTCATTAATCGATTGTTGATTCCACTCTTTGTGCCTTGCACGCTTCGGTCCTTTTTTGCTCAACGCAACAATTCTTTTCGAAATCTCGCAGAGTCACCACTGTTCTTTTCACACAGACAAGTATAGACTGCTTGTCGAAACAAACCACCATTATGCGCTCTACCAGCTTCCTCATTGCCGCCGCTGGCGCCTCGGTCGCCGTTGCTCAGGACTACCCCGTCCCTCCCCCTGCTGGTGAGAGCACCAGCACCACCACACTCACCTCTACCACAACCCGCTATGTCACGCTCACTCAGTGCAACCCTACCGTGAGCGACTGCCCCTACCGCACCCAGACCTCAACTCAGGTTCAGGTTGTCACCTCGACTGCCGAGCCTGTGGAGCCTACCACTACCTCTGTCTATGTTGCCCCTACCACCAGCGCTGAGCCCGAGGAGCCTACCACTACCTCTGTCTACGTTCCTCCCACCACCAGTGTCTACCAGCCTCCGGTTGTCAACACTACCAGCGAGGCTCCTACTACCAGCAAGGAGGCTCCCACTACCATCGTCACCCCGACCATCGTCACCACCAAGAAGGCTCCCAGTGCCAAGGTCACTTTCTACCCTGCTGGTAACACTACCACCAAGGCTGGTCCTACTGCCCCCTTCACTGGCACCGTCAAGCTTCCTGTTCCTGGCAACACCAACGTGCCCGGCAAGCCCGAGCAGCCCGGCCAGCCTGGTCAGGCTCCTCCTACCGAGGCTACTCCTGTAGTTACCGCTGCTGCCAATGGCCTTATCGCCTCGTCTGGCTTCCTGGGCGCTGCTATGATTGCTGCTCTGGTTGCTCTTTTCTAGATGTATCGTCAACCTCAGCTTGATGACCTAGACTGTCGTTTGACAAACTTCACTTCTTGCACTTGACTTCTTACACTTCACTTCTATTTATGATACCTTTCTATTTATTATTCTTTGGGGACGGTTGTTTGGGGACTTTTATGAAAGACGCATTTCCTGTGGCAAGACCATATCTGTTTCAAGCTCAACTACTGTGTAGTTATTGGTTCCTTGCAGGTCATCGAAGGAAGCGCATGTGCTAGCAACGTGGAGTTTCTGAATGCATCATGTGTCAGTATGACTACCTACGTACGCATGTGCGGCTTGGTTTTGGTTTGGAGGACGGAAACGTCGGAACGATGAGGATTTTTGGAAGATTCGATTCGCCTTGGAAGAGTCGTAGAATTGATTTGATTCACGATCAGACATGCTGCCTCACTCGATTATGTGATTAGTTATCCATGCACTATTTGCTTAGTAGAGGATTCTCACCTGCAAGGATGGCATGAGATGAAATTGCAGGTTAGTATGGTTGGCAACACTTGATGAGAAACGTAAGCAGAGACGGCGAGGCCGAGATACCCTCGGTGCTGTGCTACTTTTCGAGTCAGTTGTTGACTCGACAGTAGGTGCGTACAAGTACATTTGAGTACCAAAGCGATGGTTATTTGCCTTGTTTGTATGGGTCATGCAAGGGCGGCTCAAGTCGGTAGTCCAACTACCTAATTAAACTAGGGAAAAACTAAGTATCTCCACGGGACGGGATGCAAGACCGTTGCTCGCGTGGTGAGTACAAGTCTTGGCAATGACTATTATATTAAATAATAATTTCGTGCTCACTCTGCGTATTCCTATACCACTTTTACCACGTGAGGCGAAAAGAGAGACAATCTCACCCTTCCCCCACGATCCTCCTCGTATCCATGCCATTGGGAACGCAGCGGACGTCCGACCGTGACCCTGCACAGCTGAGAACAAGCTACAGCGCCGTAGGGGCCATAAGGATGAATTGCTATATAGGGAAATTCTCAAGACGTTTCTAGCGGGCTGCATATGCGGCGTCGCTAGTCGTGGACTGTAAAATGTAGCTAAATGTAAAGGTAAACAGCACGGTAGATCTCACTCAGCCGCATCTGGTGACATGCAGATTCTTGCGGGCTCGTGCTTGAGAGAGACACAAACAAACAAACAAACAGACAATAAGATCATGATACAGACAGAGACTGACTTGGTCGCTCATATCAGCTTAGAATGAATTGCATGCAGTGGCTCTGCGATCAGATTACCACAACAGGCACAAACAAAGAAAAGAAGACGAAGATCTTTACTCGCATCGTGATAGTACATGATACATCAGAGCTAAAGTTCACAGAGAGTCGCTTCTTGTCGGCCCGGCCCACGGACCGGCCGGAATGCGACTCTCTGGGAACCTTAGTTGACGAATTACAATTGAACAGAGACTACGACCCATGTTTGACACATTAACCACTGTCAAAAGAAGAAGAAAAGACACTACACTATGGAAAGTAAAAGGGAAAAATTGAGGGTTAAAACTAAGAATCATATGATATCATATCATACAACCCTGTCTCTGACTCCTGTCTAACTGACTCGTGGGTAGGCGATTCACAGCTAGTCCAGCTCTTGGTATCATGGTCTCTTTATCCAATCAGGAATACCACGTCTTGTCTTGTTTGCTTGGCTAGATAGAGAGGTGCCGTACAGTTGCATGCAGAGACGTCTTTGTTTTAATAATCGGTCAAATTGATACTACAACTCACATGGATCGCGTATGCATGTTGGTTGTACTGTGGTTACTCTCTTGTATGTATGGTGTTGTCGATGACAGCCTCCTTCTACCACGCATGCAACCTCTGCATTTAGGCAGTAGGGAATACAGCGGATTTGAGAGAGAAACAGCGCAGAGTCTCATTTATCCCGTCCATTGCCTACAGTATCGGGGTATGGGAACTACTGTACTCGATCCTATGTGTCACATGGAGCAAGTCAAACTAAGATACTAGTCAAGCGTTTACAGCACCAGTCCAAGAGCACGAGTGTCATATTGTGGACCTTTTATTCTCCCTTGAGTCGTTTATCAGCGGCGAATTTCGGCGTCTATCGCTTTGTAGTTTAGTCTTGTGGCAATCCCAAGCCTTTTTTCTTTTTCTTTTTCTTTTTTACTTTTATGTCTCTATGCAGAAGAAATAAGAATTGGCATTGGAGCGCGTTTACACCATCTCGCCTCCATGACCCGATGGTGTGGACACGCTGTGGAATTAATACGGGCTTAGACGGCGGCTAAACAGACAGACATAAGATATTAATTGGAAAACAAGCTATCAATTGTCAATTAGCTAACACCAATGCTGTAACTTATTGTCCTATGTACACCAAATCCAGTTCCTTCAACCATGTGCACCTCGCTAAAACGGTCCCTTAAGACTCAGCCTTTCACTTATTCCTCGCTCAATGGTAGTTGTCGATACCTCTTCGTCACCCTTTTCCCTCCTCCGTCATCATTCCCAAGTCTCAAACAAACCCTGTCAATATTTTGCCTCAACACGTGGAAACCACCGTCATGGTTGGCTTCCTAATCAAGGGCGTGTCTTACATGCATCTGGGGCTGTAGTAGTCCCACACCTTGTCCAACTTTCACTCTGCGCAATCTGAATCTGACTCGTCATGTTGTTTTCGAGCCGGAGTGTCAACTCTGTTCGCCAGAATGGAACAGGCCAGAGCATTTCAAGGTCGGGTCCTGGTCGTCAAGCTCCAGCTGCAGAAACCATGACACGCCGGCACTAATTTGGGCATTGTCCAGAAAGGCACATTGCGCAGAGTTTCTCTTTGGACTCAGCCAATCGGTCACATTTGCAAATGTTCAGAGCATTATGTTCGCAGAGAGGGTTCGAGTAGTTGACCAGTCCTGAAGAGCTCGTGCCGACCTTGGTGTTTGCGTCTGGTCGCATTGTGCAGCAGTCTCGCGGATTCGCCATGATATTGATGAAACGCTGCCGTCTTATGTGGCTGGTATGGGCGTTTTCGTGGTGCTGCGTGGGCTTGCAGGCGGAAAAGGAGGGTAGGATAACAAAATGCAGAGCCGCTACACTCCTCAGTAGCTATGTGACGATAGTGATGCCAAGATTCAACGCTCGCGCGTGAACGAATAAAGATGAGTTTCCGGTGTAGACGAGATTCACTTCAGCAGCCGGTCGAGAACGGGGGTTGGCTGCAGTTTATGTAGGGCTGAAGGTGAGCGAACGACTTGCAATTATAGAACGCTTCTTCACGAGACATTAGCGGGCATTCCGGCTTTTTATGGATATTAGCTCGCAGTCTCGACGGGGGTCTTTGGCCCCGGGATGGTCATCTTGGGTTCTACCTGGAGGGTCCTTAGCCGGATCTTGCGCGTACATTGTCATCGGACAAGTTTCCTCATCTCTCTTTTCTCAGAAGCAGTCCCTGCTTGCGAATTGAGTCGTATGCAGCAAAGCGGCGGGTGTGAGGACAGCACCTGTGCTCCGAGGCACTGGGACTGAGCATTGCCTTGTCGCCAGGCACGCCATGTCGTTGGCTGCAAAACCCCCCGTCTTGCACTACCACTCCCAATGTGGCGGGTGGTTGTCTCAATCCCGTGTCTTAGTCCCTTTTGTTTCTAGAAACCCACCTGCATCAAGGCCAGCCGGCAATGGGCCATAGCTGCACTGCAGCAGCTGGATCCTGCATACAATAGACCGGGCAGGGATGTAATACATATGTGTGTGATATGCGAGGTGAGGTTACGGTGATGCCGCTCCTCTGCGATGTGACGGTACTGCCGGCCTTTGCTCAACCCTATGTTTGTATGCCGTCTTCTTGGAAGATCTCATACAAACCAGGCAGAGCTGGTGCGAGTAAACATTACCTCTTGCTTGCTCCTGAGCTCATTGGCGATTCTTTCGTGCCTAGTTAGTATCCATATATGTTTTCTACGGCATCACTGTGGATGACCGGACCAGGGCGTTGTATAATACCAAGGGAGGGCTTCAATAGCATGCCGTATTGCCTTGTATTGCCTTGTATTGTATATCCTGCATCTCGCCGCAAGACTGACCAGCTCCCCGCAACTTGACGCGACGCGAAGCCGACGAGGGCTTTCCCGTCCCGCTCCCATACCGTCAAGCAACTTACAGTGCGCATGGCACATGGAAAACGACGTGGGCTCTCAGAAATTGATATCTGACTGTTCGTTACGCACGCGATTGGGTGCTCTGTGCTTGTGCGGGGGGGCTAGTCCGGCCCATGAGGGGGGACGGGGGCAGGACACAAGAGCTGGCCATGCTCGTTGCCGACCCGCGATCTATTGCCAGCCCTTACTGAGAGCATCAGAGCCTCGGGAGGTCTGGGTTGTCTTGTCCGGTGCGGAACCATCAATCTCTTTGGCTGTGGGTGTCAAACTCCACCAAGGGATCGGGAGATGGCTTTATCTCCAGGATTCAAGGCCAAGCAGTATCGATCCACCAAGATCGACTCGTCCTCTGTTTGTGTCTATCCCTGTATGTTTGTGTTACACACAGCCTGCACTTCTAGGGTGTCGTGATGGGAAAGAGATGCGTGTGATGGTAAGCCTTTACTTTGTAGCAAGACAACCTGGGCATCTCCTCTCCTGCCAACTGATCAAATACCTGGCGACGACAATGGCGACAAAGACGCCCGTAGGTCTTACAGTGGAGTATGTGTGTTGCATTCAGCATGGCCTTTGCCGGCGGCAACGAGCGTTTTGATGGAGCCCCTTATACCGCATCAGGTGGTTCACTATGACAAGTATGCCATGGATGAGATTTCGGGCTGCTTTCTAGCATGCGTGACCGTTTTTAACAAGAAACAATAACAAACTGTATGCGGTTATTAGTACATAGAAACAGACGCCTTGTGTGTATCATCCGCCTCCTGAGGGTTAGAATCTGATGATTCCTCAGCCACTATTCCAGAGCAATGATGCTTACATACATATGTTCACCATATTAGTAGATTTGCAGAATTTCAAGCCAAGATATGAACCCTCCACAATATGAAACGGGTACGTAGGCGTCGAGACTCGACAATCATGGGCATGGGTCTTGAACCTTGTCATGCCCTGCAATGGTGGTCAACGGGCGAACAGCCCGTCTTTGACAGAGGCTAAGCCTCTCATGGCCTTTTATGCTTACCCTAGTGTTTGTTCGAGTTGACAGGGGCTTTGACAGTGCGATTTAATTCGCCTATACCAGGATAAAAGATGCAACCTTTTCAAACATTCCGCCAGGTCCAGGCGTTTTGTGGTTATGGCATGATAGAAACTCATAATAGTTAAGCTCAACGCGACGATCGTTAATAGCGGGCGTGTGTCTGGAATAAGTTTAGCAGTTAAGCGCGAAGTCCGAGGTGAATTTGTGACAAATATGTCCAAGAATATCCCCCAAATGAAACTCTGGGAACCCAGAACGTGGGCGGGAAGAGCAAGCGATCCTGCAACGCAGCAAGTGCCAAGTAATAAAAGCAGCATCTGGCAGAGAATGCTTCAAGATTCGCATCGTACGTTCGAGCGGCTCGCCGTAGGATTCTTTTCGGCACCGGGCCATGTTGCCCAGTTCCTAACGATTGGCCAGAATCCAATGCTAACCCGGCTGAAAGTATGCTTGCGAATCCTCAGGTAGCTTCTTACTTATCTTGAGAGAGATTTCCTTGCCTGGCACGTCAAGCTGCGTTGCACCAGCTCTTAAGCGAGGTGCTTAGTTCCGATCCAGTATACTAAATCAATCCAAGCACGCAGCAGCATCGTAATTGGTTGAAGAACGAAGATTAGACGTTACGGCTGTGTGAGTGGTCTCGCCCAACATAATATGTTGCTCGGCCTGGTGGAGGAGTTTCATATATGAGTTGTCATCTGTTTCTGGCGTAGGCCAAGTAGTTATTTTTCAAAGGACCAGTGGTATCAGGAACGCATCCCATTTTGAGTGCGACGCCCGTCTTCATGGTGATATGACATCTTGATGCTATTGATTCTCACCAGGGGTGCTACCGGAAGTGGCAGCAAGGTAGATCCGAGCAATGAGTGAACGACCCTGTGGTTTCTGAGTATGGGGAATATTTGAAAGTTTGGAGGTACTGGTAGGAGTAGAAACGACACGCCATGCTAGTTCAACCGAAACTAGTTGGCGCCAGAGAGTCCTTTAACTGAGACATTAACCGAATAAGATGGGTTGAGGGCGTGGGGGTTTGTTTGAGAAGGTGAACTAGGCAGTTGATAACGGCTGTAGCTGTAGAGCCTTGGCATCGCGAGTAGTGTGATTTGGTTAAGAGCATTCTGATTCTTGGGCTTAAAACACCCGAGCTCGTAGAGTTCGCTCTGAGTACTGTCCACAAAAGTAGACAAATCTTCCATGATCCTCTTGAATAAATCAAGCAAGATGAAATGATGCCTTGAAAGGTCGGCAAGGTATAACGTAAGTAATCGAAGGATGTTGAGCGGCATTGGAGCCCAATGAGTACATTAGTGACGCGTTACGTATCCTGGAACGGGCAATCGGGGCGAAAGGAGGATAATGTCGAGGTTGAGGTCACAGGTGAGGTTGAATAAAGTTGAGAGAAAGCGTTGACCAAGCTAATCACAGTAGTAAGCTTGGGCACGTGCTACTAATTGGGCTACCTACGCACCTACCAAGCAAGCGCAGGGTGAAGTCCTTTTCCTGACTGTTCAGGAAGGAAAGTTGGCTAAGGTACCTCAGAGAAGTGCCTTCCGTATCCATACTTGCCGCGGCCGGGTGCTTTGGAACGTGTGCCTTCCTTACGGTATCGGTAATGGGAGTAACGTCGGTCACCCCACGACCGGCCACCCCCACAAACCGGCCACTTTTTCACATCCACGAGAATTTAAGGCTATAGATAGATTTCTTCACAACACAACGCAGAATTATTCAATAAAATTGAGAATTTCACTAATGAATATTCAGATGGAACTCATAACATAAATCTGAAAGTTTTACTCACTGGACTTTTCTAGATGTTTAGACGGGTTATAGAACCTTCCATATCTTCTCTCGGGCGTTCTTAATAGATTCAATCTTTATAAATTCAGCATTGCCGTTAAAAGTGATTTTTCGGCGCCGTTTTGGCCGCATTTCTTCATTTTCATATCTCAATAGAGATATCTCTCTTTGTTATGCCTCTATCTTAAAGGATTAACGGTCAAGTTAACTTCCTATCTTCCGAAACAACAGTCTGACCGTATGATCGCGTTCCAAGTGATCAGGGACTTCTTTTAGAAGATAACGAAGCTGCTAAGATAACCGGGGAGTCTGAAAATGACTGAAATGCTTCTCTTTTGCCGGGGAAATAGGTATAAAGGGAAGAATCTTTGTCTGCATGACCATCGGGTTTAACAGGACCTTCGCTAGATTGACGGGCCATAGTCCGGTGGCTTTAAAGCCGGCACAAGCATTAGATTTCGTCAGAGCATCCTTCCGTGCCTTATGATAGTTATGAAGGAAGGAAATCTTGCCGATATTGCTAGAATCAGCGATAGATACGAGATCTGATATAAATTGGCGATATGCTCACTTCAGAGGACCAAAGACAGATACATCTAATGGTTAAAGGACATAAGAAGCGTATGCCGGAAGAAAAAGAAGGAAAATGTTATTATCATAACACTCAAAGAGAAATTCCTCGGTCATATGACTTCCATGACCGTCAAGGATCAACAGTCAAGGCTCATTCCTTTCCTTGGGCTTTATTAACGGTATGAATACCGTTTTCAGCCAAATCAACGCAATTTCATGATTTGTCCATCCTTTCTCGCTACAGGTGAAGTTCCAGTCGTTCAGGAAGTTAAGATCATCAGGGAAATGTTATTATTGGAGTGTTTTCCCTTTAAAGATCACCGTTGGCGGCAGGATCGATCCCGCCGCTGAGATACACTCCAATATTGTGATCCAGGACCTTAAACCAGGCTGTTTGATAAGTGCTGACTTCTTCTCCTTGTGACCGAGCACCAGACCGTTCATTCCTATCCCTTCCATTATACCAACTTCATCCATATTCCAACGGTTCTTCTGTTGGATATGTCTTATCACCGGCATCATCAGCAGCATAAAGAACTCCTTGATGATGTCAGCAGATGCGCCATTGAACCGTTCAGAATCAATTTTCTTGCCTTTTAAAGTCTTCACATCTTCATATCGGGCCAAAAACGACTGTAGCCAGTTCTTTCTAACGCCTTCAGGGAAGCCGTTACGCCGGGCTATGTTGCTGGCGAACTCACGGACCTAATGATGACTGACAGGGCATCCCAAATCAGCTTGAACAATGATCCAGTCTCTCAGTCGCCTTTCCTGATCCTCAGAGAGCTTTTGCCGCGGTTTCTGAGCTTCCTGTGGTGTTGTGGCGCCGTTGAGCCGACCTTGAAGTGTTGACTTGCTGATACCATTTGCGGCGGCAGCTTTTCTCATAGAGACACCACTTTGAACCATCGAAATTGCGCAAAGCATATCATTTTCGGTCCATTCATGCATTTTGAATCGATTGGCGAAGTCAGAATTAAAATCGGATAAAAATTCATTGAGTTGTGGTGATTCTGATGATATAGAAATTGGGATGGTTGGGTGGAAAATGGGTGGCCGGTCTGTGGGGGTGGCCGGTCGGGGGGTGATCGACGTTAGTGACTAATATCAAAACAGGTAATAAGGTAACCGCGGAGGATGAATGGTACGTTATATGACGTCGGTATTTTTGAACTGTATATGATCTACTGGTTCAATTTCACAAGACAGATGCACAAAGAAGGTTCAACTCCCGGCTGACTATCCCTGCAACTGATCTCCGTAGCTGGTTTTTTGATACCATCGTCCAGGGCATGTATACTACGTATGCCGTTGTACACCCCCAATGGTGTTGAGCCGGTACCTGCTATTGGACGAATAAGAATGCAAGCCAAGCTCAGGGGAACCGTCCTTGTGTAACCTTATCTGACATAAAGTATTTGGATTGATATTCACCCATGGCATTGACATCATCCAACCCAAGGGTTTGGGTATCCGGCACACCCTCCATGACCAGGATTATCTAGGTACAGCTGATTCTTTCTTGATATTCTCTCTGTTTCTCTATTTTAATCTGGCCCAAATCTCTCTTCAAACACGACGTGCTTTTTGCTTCAAGCTCAGCAGTACAACCTGCTTGAACTCGTCCTCCAAATTCGGCTTTCTTATCACTGCCAGTCACATGAAAACGCGGGATTATCTCTCGATGTATGAAATGCAAAAGGAGCCTTTCCTACAAGAGCTCTTTCGGTTGATTTGTTACCTCTTCATCAAATATCCCCTTGACCTTGCCCCCTTGGGTGAATCCGAAATCATCTCCGTGACTTACCTAGAAATATCATCCGCCAGCTGAGCTCTTCTGGGCCTAGCATTCTACCATTGCCGTCTATCTATCGCCACAGCTTAGAAGCATCGTCGGTTACGGTTTTCAGCACTGCGGGTGTGTTGTTTCCGCCAATACACGATGTTTGCGAGATCGATCATCCCACATCGACGTTTTGAATATGTGAGACATTTCTCTTTCGATAACTATACGACACGACGAATACCACCAAGTGCAGACAAACCATGATTTGGGTCTGATTCCGATACTGGGAATGACGGAAGAGATGCAGAAAATACTTTCTTAAACAACTTAGGTCAGGGATTCTCGACCATCGACCAAGTTTCAAACAACAACACAGCACCAAGCAATATCTACAACGATGAGAAAGTATTGTTTAAAGTGTCAAAGTCAACTGGCTTGGAATGATGAAACAATAGTATTCAAATAGGTAACCCAGGCAGCGATCTATTTGAGATTCTATGCCTTACTAGAGAGAGAGAGAGAGAGGAATAGTTGACCTCGACCACCTCTTGGTACCAGAATGGTATTCGTTGCAACAACCTAAGTCCAAGTCGATATCGTTCATACCAAGAGAATGCTTCGCATCGAATATCATCCTGGGGGACCGGGCCGCGGCCTACCCTTTGCGGGGTGCCCGTATACAAAAACCAAAGTTGCGGCTCTAGTCCAGACGATGAGTTGCATCTGCCCCTGGTTGAGTCGATAAGGTTAGATCAAGTGATCCTTGGCATGGACCCTTGCTTGGTTTTTTTGTAAGCGGTGCTGAAGCCTGGCGATGGATCTGGTGCGCTGAGCTCTCAAAGGATAGGTAAATGGAGTTGAAGCCGAATGATGCTGCGATGTCCCAACGTTGTCTAGATGTCAATATAACTACTATGAGAGATAAAACGCGATCTACGCATATTTATGTGTTGGCATTACTATCTTGAAACTGGGCTACTTGAACTTCAGGATGTTGGACGAGATGGGCAAAGTCTAGAGCATGCAGTCCCGATAGGCGGTCATATGTCTACAGATTGTATACGACGCTGAGTTGATGGTTGACAAAAGAAATAGACAAATCTATCCAATACGTCTCGGATGATGAAACAGCGCGTCAAAGGTATACACCAATAGGGGTTATTGGGACTGTTTCTGGTGCTAACCGGCACCTAGTAGCTTGAAAAGTGGCCTCAACTGTCTGGAGGGCCACGTATCCTTAGACTAAGGTACCTAGTAATATCACCTGGATGCTGGAAAGGGGAATGCAGTGCAAAAGGCTGGCAAGCCCCTGAAGTACCAGCATAGCTTGTCTTGGCCAGCCGAATACGAATACATACAAAATTTCGTAGCTGAGAGTCGGTGTATTGTAATGGTTGGATGGATGTCACTCGAGTTTGGTGGAGGCTGGATCGACATCGGAATAAAGCTGTACCTGCGTATTGTGGCTGGAGGGAGGTGGCGCTCACTGACAAGTGGTACGAGGCTTAACTGATAACGCAAAGCTTATGAAAATGTCAGAAATACAATTGTATTATCCATTGGGACAAAAAGACGTTCAATTGCTATCTCCAATCCACTGTGAGACATCTGATGGACACTCTAAAAAGAACACCTTAAACTATCTCAAGCTCGATGCTAGCATTTGAAATTCCAGGGGGTCTTAGTTTTCTCACCCAATCAAAACCCAGTAAAAGCCACGCTGGACCCTGTTTTTTTCACCGCCCCCTCCCCCTCGAACCTGGGCCAAAGCTCCCTCCCTTTTTGGGTGCTGCCCCACGAAATCTGCGTCGTGTTAAAAAATAAACCCGCCGCAGACTCTCTCTCTTCCTTTCATCATCTCAAAGCTTTTGGTAGCCATTGGGATCTGTCGTCACCATGGCAGAGAAATCAGGCGTCACCGGCGCCGACTTTGAGTTTGTTGATACTCCTGCCTATCCCACGCCCGACTTTGACAAGCTTGAGGACGTCGGTGTTCCTACTACCAGGGTAAGTTGATATTGCAAGCGTTGTCATGATTGTTGTCCTTTTGACGCCCATGGACCAATTCTAACCACTATCCTCACAGTACCCTGCCATCAAGAATGCTCCTCTTCCCGCCGACGGCTCTGGCGCCGACACCTTCAACAACTATGTCCTCATTTCCATCTTGACTGTGGTCCCCTGGTACATGAGCTGGAAGGTTGGGGGTGGCTTCAAGACCACCCTCTTCTTCGCTTTGATCGTCGATCTTCCTCTGCTCGCCATCTGGTGGTTGGTTATCTCTTCCATCAGCCCTCGCAAGAACGAAAAGGTCCGCCTTCCTGGTCGTGGTGTTGAGTACTACCTCGACTTCAAGAAGGAGGCCGACCGTCTCAAGTACCGTGGCCACAACAAGATCCCCATGGAGACCTTCCACGAGATGTACTTTGACGGTGATGTTGACTTCAAGGGTGACTGCCTCGAGGTTATGGAGTACCGCCATGACTGGGCCAGTTTCCGCTTCACCATTGGCCTCATCAAGTTCTTCCTCTTTGGCATGATTCCCGAGGTTATCATGCACACTCGATCTCAGGGTATGTGTTTCAGTCTTAACATAAACCAGAAGCTGGACTAATATGCCATAGATGAGGAGCAGGTCCGTGACCACTACGACCGTGGAGATGACTTCTACGGCTGGTTCCTTGGTCCCCGTATGATCTACACTTCTGGTATCATCTCCGACATCAACCGCGAGGAGACCCTCGAGGAGCTTCAGGACAACAAGCTTACCGTGGTCTGCGAGAAGATTGGTCTCAACAAGGGCGACACTATGCTCGACATTGGCTGCGGTTGGGGTACTCTTGCCCGCTTCGCCAGTGAGCAGTACGGTGCTCGTGTTACTGGTGTCACTCTTGGCCGCAACCAGACCGCTTGGGGAAACAGCAGCATGCGCAAGGTCGGCATTCCTGAGGAGCAGAGCAAGATTCTCTGCATGGACTACCGCGATATCCCCGTTCCTGAGGGTGGCTACAAGAAGATCACCAGTCTCGAAATGTCTGAGCACGTCGGTATCCGCCACTTCTCCAGCTTCTTGACCCAGGTCCACAACATGCTTGACGACGACGGTGTCTTCTTCCTTCAGTACGCTGGTCTCCGTAAGGCTTGGCAATATGAGGATTTCACCTGGGGTCTGTTTATGAACAAGTACATCTTCCCCGGTGCTGACGCTTCCACCCCACTGGGCTGGGTTGTCGACAAACTTGAGGGTACTGGTTTCGAGATCAAGCACATTGATACCATCGGTGTTCACTATTCTGCTACCCTCTGGAGGTGGTACCGTAACTGGATGTCCAACCGCGAGAAGGTTGAGGCCAAGTACGGCAAGCGATGGTTCCGTATCTGGGAGTACTTCCTTGCCTATTCCACCATCGTCTCGCGTCAGGGCAGTGCCACTTGCTTCCAGATCACTCTGGTTAAGAACATCAACTCGACTCACCGTATCGATGGTGTCAACACCCAGTTCGCTCTGTCTGGCGCTCTCGACAACTGCCGCGCCGACCTTGAAGCGTGGGCTGCCAAGAACAACGTCAAGTCTCCCAGCGAGTATCTGTAGATGCTTGGTCAAGAGGCTGACACGAACTGGCCTATGCCAGACGTGCCTAAGGTGACAAGTCTCCAGTGGAGTGCCTAAGAAAAATGACAATGCTGAGTGATCTGTCATCTGCTTTACAAGGAACTCAAGCAATGGACGAGAATAGGATCTATCTGGAATATAGAACCCGCAACGCGCCCCCTTGGCCGATAGACTCGGTCAGGGCTGGTCTAGTCGCAACGGGCGAGTTTCATGTTTGATGACGATAGACGTGTAACGGAACAGGCATGATTGCTATATAATCGTACAGTATAGGGATAGGGATAGGTATAGAAGGGACGAATTGAAAAGCTCGTTGAAATTGATGAAATCTGGTGACAATGGATATGCTTGGACGTGATAAGCTACGTCATGATGATTAAAATAATTGATCCATCATGACAACTCGAAACCCGTGATCTGGGCAGAGAATTTCCATACTGGGAAAATTGACCAACCAACATTCGCTCCACTCCATCTTTGTTACAACTTTAAACCAACCTCTACCAGCAGCTGACGAAGACTCAATGCTATAGGCCATTTGGTCGTTACTTTATTCCTCTTTTCTTGAGTATTTGGCTACTTGTTTCTCAAGATAGCAATATTTTACCTAAAAAGGCTTGTTTTGAACAATTATCGCACTTATCCTCGCCAACTTCAACTCCAACCTCAACATCGCACCGAGAAACATACAATCTCTTATTTCAGTGAGGCCAAAAATGAAGGCTAGATTTCTCATCCGCCAGTGCGGTCTCGTTGCACAGAGATCATACACCACGAATACACTCTCATCATCCATCTCCACGACCCTCAAAGCCCATCCCCCAAAGATAATACCAGACTATCTAACCCCAATGCCCTCCCACCTCCTCACAACCACCCTCAATGATCTTCTTTACCCC
>JABFFF010000433.1:0-66394 GCA_013623665.1 Fusarium sublunatum | reverse complement strand
GGGGGAGTGTTTGCGGTAGTTAGCGGTTGGGTTTTAGGGGGCAATCACAGAGGCTTAGACGAATAGTGGGTGTAGCGCGAGTGGTGGGCAAGGGAGGTGAGGAGCAAGGTTTGGGATAAGGCCAAGGTTTGTGCGAAAGCTGAGGGAAGACGAGAGTCAAATTTCATGGTCCAAAGGGGATAAAGGAGGGGGAGGGGATGGTATTTCGCACTGTGTCATGATTCGTATCTTTTGATGAGCTTCTTAACAAATTTCCACCTAAATACAGTGCCAGGTGCGCTAGCAGCATTATGGTGGACGTCACGGAAAGGGGGGGAAGCAAGGCAACCTTGGAGCGATAGCACAGTGACGAATTCTGTACGTAACACGCAGTATGCACTATGCTCATTTTTACATGCGAGCCTGAGGTTATTATTTGTACATAGTAGGTAATCGAATAGCATGCAAGTAAAGTGTAAATGGAAGCATACATCAAATTGATTATTCCAGCATCAAGCAAATGTGCATTTATTACTACCTCTTCTTGTTCAACAGACGAAGGTACTCTCTCTTTTCCCCATCCAGCCAAATGCAGGAGGGTTATTAGAACAAAGACTCTGCTATCCGACATAGTCCGGGTATTAGACTTTATATAAATATTTCCACGGGCGAAGATGTCCGACTTGACGTCTCATTACTATATTTATACTTCATACCAAAATATATCTAAATTCAAAGAAGTTTAGCAGAGAAAACCTTGAAATTTTACATATGCATCAAAGCTTCATAATTTGCTTCTGAGAAAAGCGATTTTTCACAATCAAATAGTATACATCTGTAGTTGGTTGTCTTCTTTCCACAGATGTCCACTAACCAGCCACATATACACAAGCCATAACCGCGCGCCACAACTTAGTCTCCTGCTGCCTGCATGCAAACTGACGTCTTCCAAAAAATAATAATCCATCATCCTTCCTGCATGTGAATTAAACCCATCCGCAACACTCATACAAAAATGTCCGAACAAAACAAACCCGCCGCGCCGCGGATAGCAATCAAATTCGGTGCCCCGTCAAATAACAGCAACTCAAAGAAGCCCTCAAGACCAAATCCACCCTCCGCTCTAGGAAAACGCCCTCGATCACACGCTCTAGGAGGCGGCTCTGATTCCGAGCACGACGACGACGAAGATCACTGCAGAGGACGGCATGAGAAGATCACCGGCTTCGGCGCAGATGGTGCAGAAACAGAGCGCAAGGCAAAAGATGCAAGGACTGAGAAGAAAGAATATGTCATCGCCCGACAAGCAAATCGCGACTGGAGATCAGAAGTCAAGGCGCAGAGGAAGGGCAAGAATCTGCTCCCCGAGGAGGCAAGGGCTCAGCAAAACGGCACGACCGTCGAGACGGAACCCGCAGATCAGGATAAGGGACTCAAATGGGGTCTAACAATCAAGGAAAAGACTATTGAGGAAGATGACAGGGGCACCGGTTCAGATCCTACAGACGATCCAACCCCCAACGATGACGCCCCCAAAGAACCACCGATCAAACGAACAGCGGATGACGAAGCTATGGACGCACTATTAGGGAACAAGGAGGAAGACGAAAAGATCATCCATCCAACCGAGGAGGACGCCTACCGTCGTGATGTCGAGGCAGCAGGCGAGGCGTCCACCCTCGAGGATTACGAAGCCATGCCCGTCGAGGAATTCGGCGCAGCTCTTCTACGAGGCATGGGTTGGGACGGAAAACCGCGCGGTGCAGTAAAGGAAGTCAAGCGACGCCCCAATCGACTCGGTTTGGGGGCAAAGGAGCTCAAGGGAGAAGAGGACTTAGGCGGGTGGAACCAGAACGGCAAGAAGAATCGACGACCACGTCTGGATGAGTACCGTCGGGAGGAAAATAAACGGAAGGAGGGCCGACGCCATGAGGACAGTTATAAGCGCGAACGTGAGCGGGAGAGGGATCGAGACAACAGGCATGGGCATCGTGACCGCGATCATGACCGTGATAGGAACAGAGATCACGACCGACATCGGAGTCACCACCGAGATTATGATCGAAGACGTTGAAAGTCGAATTTTATATCAACCCGACACAATTGTACTTATTATGAAAAAGAGGTCATTCTGGCCAGTGTTTACTACCCACTCATCCGCATCAAATTACTGAGACCAAACACAACCTCGACGAACATTGGCCAATTACTCGTGCCAACAAAATAACATGTAAGAATATCATCTTTTGGAAAGCATTATACAATTATAAACTTACAATGCAAAACTAGTCTAAAACAGAATACAGGGGTATATACTTTATTCGTTCAGAGACCATAACAACCCAACGCCACGCATTTCCCTTGCAAACGATGCTATCTGGCTGGCACGGTCAGTCTATCCGTCTTGGCAGGCCGTTCACCATGCCCATTTCCATCTGTATTAGTATTGCCCTTAGCATCAGCCGGCGATACAGGACGCTTCTCCTCCTTGGTCCTCTTAGTCAAGTTGAACGACCGCCGAATCGATATGCTTCGGTTCCGGTCAGACTTGCCTCCATCGCGACCCCGTTCGCGATCTGGTTCTACAACGTCTTCTAGGGTCCTTCCATTCTTAAGCGCTTCCAAGGATCTCTTGGCAACCTCCACGTCTTCGAACAGGGAATCTGTATTCAGCAAGACTCGGTCGATTTGCCCAGCAATACCTCGCTGTTTCTCCAGACTCTGAACCATCTCCTTGAGTTCTCTCATCACATGCCACCCTTCCATGACTTCCCTTTCTACCTGCTTTCGCCGGTCATCTGGGAGAGCCTTGTACTCTCTTTGGCCCTGTGCCATTCGAGCCCGACGGACGACCTTCTGGGGTGTCTTTGATCGCTCAGCTTGCTTGACAACACCCTTAAGAGTGTATCCCACCGGTCCGACAACGGCCGACAGGTTCTTGAGGACCAGTCCTGTCAAGCCCATTCCTGTGCCCTTGACAAAACCTATCGCTCCATTTTGTTTTGCTCCACGAATTGGGAGACGAACTACCCCTGTGAAGCCATCGTAGATTCCGTATACAAACTCAGATCGTGCCGCTCGAAGGCCAGAATGGAAGCCCGTTATTCGAATCGGCCTTCGGACCGTGTCATCGCCATAAAGTCGAGGAGCGTTATGAAAGCCCTGCGCGAGTGCCATGGAGAGATCCACGGGCGCCTTGGCGAGGGCTGTAGCAGTCCTTTCAGCGCCACTTGCTATGTCCCCAACGTACTGTCCACTTGTGTCCTCAGCTGTCGCCTCAGTGTGCAATGATGCAGCGTCGACAGGGTCATCTGAATCTGCTGGGTCGTGCTGTGTGATGGAGTCGTTGGTCTTGGGGGATTTCTTCGAACTTTTCTTGTTCTTCTTTTTAGTGATTGACCTTGTCCTTTTCGCCCAATGATATGGAACACTGACAACACCGTGAAACGCCTCGCCGACTGTGCTGGCGATAGAACCTGCAATTCCTGTGACGGGCTCGCCAGGTCCTTCAAAGTCGTTCCATTCCACGTGTCTGACAAGTCTTAGACGCTTCCAACTCAGTAGTCCGTTATCCACCAGGATATCAGCAGCTAAGGCGCCCAACTTGATGTTGGTGTACTTCACCTCCCAAACAGCCGTATTCTCTTTGAGGAGTGAGCATCGCAAAATGCTAGGGCTTCTGAGGTTCAACTGTCGGTGGAATTGTTTGACAGCATTTGCAGCTCCATCACCTTCCTTGGCAATGCGCTCCGAGATTTCTTCTGCTGCCTTTCTGGCCTTGTCAGTGAGACAAAACTTGATGCCTTCGGCAAGCTTCTCGGCGTTCAAATGTTTGTAGGGGACTGGCTCAGGACCAACATCCGCATTCTTCAACATCTTACCCCAGAAATTCTGGTCGCCAAAGAAAGGAACAACCATGGTTGGTTTGCCGCATTTGAGAGCAATTGCAGTTGTGCCTGCTCCTCCATGGATAACACATGCCTTGACTCTTGGGAAAAGCCAGTCGTGAGGAGTGTTATCCAGCATAAAAATGTTGTCTGGGACATCGTCGCCGCCAAGTCCACCCCAACCTTTAGATACCAAGGCGCGTACTCCAGCCATCTCGACAGCTTTGAAGATCATCTCAGTGAATTTGTCGGCATCATCCACAACGATTGAACCAAATCCGATATAGATAGGCATCTCTCCAGCTGCTAAGAAGTCCTCGAGTTCTTTCGGGGGTTCAAATGTCGAAGCCAAGTCGAGAAAGACAAATCCAGCTACATCAACTTCGCTTCCCCAATCTTCCGGTTTGGGCACAAGACCAGGCGACCACAAGTAGGAGAACGGCACATGTAGTCGATACGTCGCACCCGGAGCCCAAAGTGTCGAGACAGGGTCTAGAGCTAACGTCTTGACGCGAAATTCATTAACCAAATCTCCAAGACCTTGCCACACCATCATTTCAACCAGGGGGTAGGAGATGAAGTTGGTATATCCGGGGTCGACATTGGAATTCTTGATGCTCGCCAGGGGATGGGGGAAAGCCTGTGTTGGTGTATAAGGAAAAGTAAACATTAAATGAACAGGAATTCCAAGCGCTTCCGCACAATGAATATGTGCAAAACTTGGAGGGTTGGCGATAATGGCATCCGCCACAAAAGGATCCTTTTCGCCCATCATCTTCAGATTCTGACGGTCCGATTCGTCGTCTGTTGCATTAATACAAGCACGCCAGAAGCCCTCAAACATTGTAGCCATGGCAGCTCGCCGTCTTCCAATATCACCGGCCTTGACTGTCTCAAGTGTCGGGATTAGTCCTGGATTCTTGACCATGAAAGCCATAAGCTCGGACGGGTCACCCCCGACCGAGAAGAACTCAAGGCCAGAGTCTTTTTCAACAAAGTCACGGAACGCTGGATGTGTAGCGATGCGTACGCGGTGTCCATAGTCTTCCTTCAGAACCTTGCCAATCTTCAAGAATGGTTGGGCGTCTCCTCGCGAGCCGATAACCATAATGACAATATTCAAACGCGAGCGAGCTGGCGGGTCCGCCACAGCTGTCGAGGAAGAGGACCTTCGTGGGCTTTCAGGGATTTGAAGATGTGATATTCCATCTTGTTGGTCAGCCTTGACTGGAGAGACTTTGTTAACAGCTGCACCCAGAGCCTTGGCCAGATATCCAGTGCCAGCTGTCTCGTTGACTGTGATGCGTAAACGACCGTCCTTCTTGACCTTGCCAGATGTTTGGTAATTTTGGTTGCCAACGCTGAAATGACCGTACTTATCGTCGTCCTGGCTCGCAACATTCACCTTTTCGTTGGAGTTCTTCCGTTGTCCGCTACTCGAAGCTTCTTGCTGGCTTACTTCGGCTTCGTTGTCATCACTTGACGATACGGAACTCGAACTTGGGTTGCGCCGCAAGTCTTGTGGCCCTTCCCAAATCGCTTTGTTCAAATAAGATGTACCAGCCCTGGCTGGACCGGGTCGAAAATAGGAGTGACGTCGGTTATCGCGCCGCGGCTGCTCGGTCTGCCATGACTTGATCGGTTGTGGTCGAGTTTTAGTTTTGCGTAATGGTGACCTTTGAGGCGAGATTTGGCTTCCTGTTTCAGATACTAGTCCAGGCTCAGAGTTTATCCGTTTCTTGTTGGATTCAGTAGGGCTTCCGTGTTCTTTGTCGTCTCTAGGTGATAGTGGGCTCTCGGGAGACAGAATTGGGCGTGGGATTGGGGCAGGAAATGCGACTCCTCCTTCGGGGCCAGTGATTAACGTGGTGGTGTGTTGGTCATCTTCTCGCTGCTCCGATACTTCGAGCTTGGGCTCGCTAGTGTCTTCTCGGTGATGATCCATGGCGATGTTGTTGGAACGCCTCTAGGAGAATAGGTCTGATGTTATATTCTAGGATCTCGTCTTGGGCAGGAAAATCGAGGGAGGTTTTGGTCGGCAGATTGGTTTTTGACAGCGAAGGATCGTCGCTAAGGTGTCACTGTCGCGTGCGTTACCTCTTGCTCAGTTGGGAATCAGAGGTGGTCTAATTTGGCAAATGCTGTTGCCGCATTGACATATCGAAAGTCATTATTCAGAGGATATCAAAGAGGTGAAAGAAGGAAATGTGAAGAAAAGAGTCTATGATTTGGGCCAAGACTACTAATGAAAGAAAGCCTTGGCCCTAGAGGCGTCCTAATCTCGCGTTGTATTGTCTGTCGTCACAGCGGGAAGGATCTCTGTGCTTCCGTGTTTCCTTCTGGTTTACCGTTTGGGCAACAGACGATGATGTCACTTGCCGTGTTTTGCGTTGCGGGCCCCCTTGGCGTTCGGCGCTTTGGCTGCTTAACCTCCGCAAGTTTAAATTGATAGGCTCGAATCGGCGCAAGGAACACGCTATGACTGGCCCAAAATCATCCATGATGGACCGCTAATGTAGTCGATTCGGGATAAGCTGCCGGTTTCAAATGCAGTAATATGCGCTGATTTGCTGTCAGGTCAGCACCTTGTGCGAGATGACTTTGTTTATTACAGGGGTAAACAGGTATAAAGACCAATGTAACGCTTGAAATGCAAATATTGTGAATTCTTATACCTTTCGCATTCAGTGACGTGGTTCTTCTCCCTACGTAGGTAGTCCAAGTCAATGCGTTCTGGTCACAATAGTACTCTAAAATATGGCGTACAATGACCAATAATTCGACCGTTTGGCTCGCACCGAGCTTAATACTTATCGGTGCGAGCACCCATAGCCCAAAACTATCGTTGCTCAAACGCCGTCATACAACTAATAGAAATACCATGGCGTCAACTTGGCGAAGGAAACAGGATCGAGAGCTGGCTTCTTTTGTGGTTGTCTCAGTTATTGGCTCCGACGGACTTGATGCTCCGAGATCTCCGGTTGCCACCCTGTACCTATGTTCAGGTACTCTTTTGTGTCTTGGTAAAGATGGAATCTAATTGCATGTGAATATCGTATATACCGTAAAATATGTTGCTTAATCCAATCCGGTCGAAATGGCCTGGTCGATGTGCGGAGCATGCGTGAACACAGGTGAATATTTAGACCTGCAAATAGGTAGTAACAGCATACGCTTGAAGCCCAACAAACACATGCCATGCACTACAATGAACGCGAGTATCAATACCAGATTGAATAACCACTAAATAACAGACAGGGTCAAGAAGTCCAACGGCGCTCATGCACTCTTCGACCCTGAACCTCCGACTCCTGTGACAATGACTTGATAGATATTGCCGTGTACCATCCATACCGTACTCCGTCAGACCAGACCTCAACTAAACGCCCTCATAATCCCTAAGAACGAAACCTACTGCAAAGGAACACGCTCCAGCGTATCTGTCAGAATACCCAGCTGCGTCAACACCTCGCTTTCCAGTCCTTGTCCGTCAAACTCCTTCTTTTCTATAGCCTCCCTCAATCGTTTCGCGGCGGCCAGTAAGGGGCTTACATATCGATGCTCTACCGCTGCAGCCATTCCAGCAGGGGCCAAGTCCTTATAGCCCTTGCCTCCGAAGAGGAACAATGCAAAGTTGGCAACCTGGAGATGAAACGGCGCGTTTTGTACCCAAAATTCCCACAAAGCCTCCAGGTCCGTCTCACCGAGGTACTCGAGATCCTGGAAGAGGGTATATTGGAGCAGGTCTAGGCAGTCCGGATTGGCAAAACGCCCCTTTGAGCCAGCTTTTTGAGCGGCAATGATCTCTTCTCGTAGCCATGTTACTGCACATGCCTGGAGGGATGAGAACATGCAGTTTTCCAGCAAATCTTCCAGAATACCCAGCCTGTCATCTTCGTCGGGGTCCGCATGAAGTATGTGACCTGCTAGCACTGTAGCTGCATTTCGCACTCGCAACGATGGATGAAAGACCGAAATGAGCGTCAGCAGATGATGATACGACATGAATGTTGCATCCTTGTCGGTTCCCGGCCAATTAGGACCGGTTATCCGTTTCTGGTCATGTAACCAAAGTGCAATAACAACCAATGCCTCTACAGTACCAGGATTTCCCTCAATTCGAGTTTGCGGATCATCTCCAAGGAAACGCTTCAACAGATTGTGATGCTCGGGAAAGATGTTGACATCGGGCTGTTCGTAATTGGCATCAAAAATATCTGATGCAAACATGCGATAGGCAGTTAGACAAAGAAAGCCGCCAGGCGATAGCTTGATGGCTTCAGGGTTCTTGGGATCAGGTTCAACAGATAGAGGGTTCTCGGCGAACGGAGACTGTAGAGCCTTCCTAACCTCAGCCGAAGGCAACTTCGCTAAGCCTAGATCGCGAGCAACAGCCTGAAGTGGTAACGTTAGCAATGATATTCCTTCAGTTGAAGTTGCCAACTTACAACTAACTGACCAACCAAAGCGTCTTTGGCCTGAAGCTCATCCACCTGCTTGAACGCTTGCAACATAGTCGGTTTCCCAGGCACAATCCTTTCAGGGTTGTAATATTCCAGATGTCTCGCCGCCCACTCCATACTGTTTGAATTGACATATGCCTCGAGAATACTCGTGATGAACGACTGCAATAGGCGAGACACTAGTTCAGACTCGCCTGGGTTTTCCTGGCCTGCGTCCGCCTCGGGATCGGGGGCGCTCTTGGACAGGTCGCTTTCCTGGAAAGGCGTATCCAGTTTGGTGCTGGACTGTCGTGTAGGCAGCGGTGGTCGCTTTCTTCCCGAAAGAGACCGTAAAAGATCAATAACTGCGGCCGTAGTTTCGGCACTCTCAGGGTTGTATGCTCTGTAAACGGTCTGTAATGTGGTATGAAGGAATCGCGACGGCGACTTGACCTGCAGTCTTCTATGCAAGATGCTCAACATGCCAACCAGAGTGATGAACTTGGCACTTGCCGAGGCATCACCAGCTTCTGATGATTCCGAGTTGGAGTCGAGAACTTCGAGAACTTTGATGATAACCTCACGTGGGTTTCCGAGGCGGGCAATGGTCTCGAGGCAGCCCTCACTACCAGGAATAGATATCAGCATCTCCACGAGATCCCAACCAATGTCATTCGTAAGCTCGGCATCTTCGAGGATGTCCTGAAGCGTTGGCAAAACTTCGGGGGACAGGTTCGTTTCGACGATGGTGAGGTATGTAAAAGCATCAGAGGTGGGGGGACGAGCCTCCTTCAATCTCTGAATAGCTTCGTCGACGGATACCATGGTGCCGGTGATGAATACGTGGCAGTTCCGTACAAAATTCCTTCTCCTCCTTATACAAAGACCGAGTTGATGTCCGTCTCACGGGTGAAGTAGCTTGATCGAAAAAGGCTCGAGAGCTCCACGGGCGCTTGGAGGGGTCGGTCGAGGGACTCGTGGCAGCTTCAAGGTAGCCGAGACGGGGTAGGTAGTAGCGAGGGTTGCCAGGGGTACAAGCAATAAAAAACAACGCAACAGCGAGCGAGGGAAAATGGAAGGCTAGAGGGATAATATTCCCCTGATCGACAGTTGTTTTTGTGGTCTGTTGGAGATGATGGAGGTGCACGAGGCGAAAGCGAAGACGGATGACGAGGAGCTTTTGAGTGGAGCATTTCACATTTTAGCGCGGCGCCGTTTCGTCATTGCGCTTGCAGCTATGAGCTTGTTTTCCCGCCCGAAGCAGCTCAAAAATAGGGTTCCTGGATGAAATAGTAGTCGATATATTTTTATAATTTTAACCACTATAGTGTTTTACATGATAGAACATGGCATCCATCAAGCAGTTATCAGCCAGCATATAGACTAAAAGCAAAACTCAAGCCCAGCATAATGGATACTGATGCCATCTGAAGTGAGGCTGCTGATCCGTTACAGGGGTTGGCCTTTAATCCATCGCCAAGCCTCTTCCCGCTCACGTTGTCGATAGTCTAGCATGAACTATCCAAGTCTTTGAAGCGAGCAAGCAGTGTCAGCACCTAAATATAACTTGAGCCAACCTGGCACTCATCCTTAACATGTTCGTTCAAATACATTAAAATAGATACACGAATAGAGGCATATAAGTAGTACACATACAAAAAAACAAACCCCTCTCTGTCCTTTTCTTTTTCTTCTTCTTCTTTGCCAACGCCTCAAAATCCATTCAAAACCCCAACCCATTAACCAACACCGAACCCAGATGCAATCATACACATGTCGTACAACCAAGCCCCTATCCGTACGTAAACAACTATGATACATCGCATCGTAGGCGAGACAAAGAAAATATACAGGTTCACCGCTCGCCACTCAAGTGAGCATCGTCAACATCTTCTACATCCTCGAGCTTGGCCTTGACCCCTTGCCCGAGTTTCGTCCCCACTGCCACCGGTTGTTGTTGACCTCATAGCCATTTTTGTGTTTTGTAGCCATAGCTTCCGCTACCGACAAGGGCTCGTCCATAGGCATTAGCTTTGGATACGCCCTGTACGGCAGGACACTCTGCAGCTCTTTCTTAGTCATCGGTTTGTCTTTCTTGGCCGCGGCGAGCTCGGCCTTCCGGCTGTCCTTGATAATATCTCGAAGCTCATTCTCGTCACTGACGATTTGCGCCTTGAGGAAAGGGATAGTCTCCTGCGCCGAGTCCTGTATGCTCTGCATGATAGGAACTCGCGGGCTATACTCAATCTGATCCAGCTTGGGGGCGTATTTGGCATCCGGGAGAATGGCAGGATCTAGCTTAGCAGCCTCACCCTTCTCGAGTAAAGTGGCAATATCAATACTCTCACCCGGAGGAATAGGAGTTTGGTGACTTGGGGTGATACACTCCATGTCCACTTCTTTTCGCAAGACATGGTCAATGTCCACCGCAGAAAAGTAAGCGCACGACTGAGGGAGATCGTCGATGCCGACCTGTTGAGCAAACATGGCCCGTGTCCAGACGTTGGCAACCTGAAGAGCTAGCGCCGTGCGGTACTTGTCCTCATCCTTCACTAGGTATCGGATCTCATCGTGAACTGTAATGGCCAACCGAGCATCGAGATTGAACCGTCGGATGAGGTAATCCATAGAAACGATGAGCAGATGAAGATAGTCAACGCCAGAGGACTGAATGGCCCAGTTGATTCGCGATGTCAGGTAACCGCCTTTGCTCACATACCGCCCCATCAGAGCCTCGGTTATTCCGGCACCCAGTACCGGTGTCTTCGCCTTCTCTTGCTCAGCAAACTCTTCCAATTTGTTGAACACAAATGACTCAGTGCCGCCTCTCCAAAATGGTCGTTTGTAGAGTACTTTGCGATTGGT
Source organism: Fusarium sublunatum (assembly GCA_013623665.1). Classification (NCBI taxonomy): domain Eukaryota; kingdom Fungi; phylum Ascomycota; class Sordariomycetes; order Hypocreales; family Nectriaceae; genus Fusarium; species Fusarium sublunatum. The sequence continues at coordinate 55,221 of JABFFF010000433.1, read as the reverse complement.
CTTTGTACCTTTTGTATTGGCGTAGAGCTTTGATGCTGTCTCCATCGTCTCTTTCTCCGACAGATTGGGGTTGAATTGCCGCAGCAAGGTCGCCGCAAATTTGAGGCCCGCACCGTAAATGCGCCCGTAGTTAAAGACCTTGGCATCATTTCTCGTAATACCCAAGATAGCCGCTGTGCGTGAATGAAGATCAGTCCCAGCAGATTTGGTGCCTTCCAAGGTCATAAATCCAACAGCGTTACCGCCGTGAAGCTTGAACGTCGCGTCGCCTACAAGACTGGCGATCCAGAGTTCCTCAGAGTCTACATCTGCGCCCACAAAGCAATAGCCCTTTGGTGCCTTGACCATTGCCTTGAGCTCAGAGCCCACTCGGTTCTTCTTAGCGTTACTGGCTGTAAGCCAGGTATTCTCAACTGCTCGGCGAGTGATAGTGCCCATTGGTATAATTTGTGGTAAGATGAAACCATCACTCTTGGAGGTGCTTGCTTTAGACTTGTCACTAGGGAGATCTTTTCCATAGACGACCATTTGAGACATGATGCGGTCTCGCGCACTGATCCAGTAAGAGCATGATGCATTCATCTGCAGTGCTTCCTTTGCATATGAGTACTCCGATGACAAGATACCATTCTCAAAATAGGACAAGTAGCCCTTTGCCATTGGGTTGGTGCACCGCGCTGTCGGGCCATCCTTATGGGGAAGTTTGAAGTAAGAGTGAGCATAATCGTTGCGTAGGTTGAGCTCCGTCTCGTCGAATTTACACTGGACCATTTGCTTGCCTATGTACTTGGCGGTTTCTTTCCGTGGCACCCGAAATGTCCAGCCGTACTTGTCAGACCAAAACAGAGGGTGCCCGTCCCATGCAAGTTTCAATAGCAGAGGTGCAATTCGTGTCCGCACAGTGATGTTGATGGGTGCATCATTCCTTTGGAAGAGATCTTTGTACCATTTGGGCCTGCCCGGCTTCTTCTGTCTGGCCGCAGGTCTTGGGGGATCATTCTTTCGCTTGCCCTTGACCATCTTGACTTCTTGACCTGACCAGTCAAGTTGCTGCATCCAGGGATCGTTTCCATATATTTCAGGTTCATGCTGGATTTCTAAAGCCGTTTCAGTCAAGCCGACAAGACGCTCCTGGACCGCATCAGAGAGCTTGTGGTAGGTGGCTTCGGCGTTGGCGAGGTAAGTATCCCATGACTTGTTAACTGGGAGGATGACAGAGGAGAGGTGCCGAAGGGCAGCGAAGCTGACGGGGTGCGGGCAGGTTCTGAGGAAATTGGGAAAGACAATCTGATAGATACGGTGGGTTATGGCGACATCGGCGGCGCAATAGTCCATGAGCTCATCCAGCTTTGCTAGAATCCCTTCCCGATCCAGTTCTCCAAAGTCATCACGGACAGCCTTGTCAATTGAGACATTGAGGTGAAACTTGGCGACATCCCGGAGAGAATTGACAGAGCTTCGTTCAACCCAAAGTTCTTCTTCGTCATGTATATTCTGGTGGGTGCTTAACAAAGTTGCCAGGCCATGGTCTGGAGTTTCACTTGCAAACCGCTCCCTAAGCTCTCGATTCTTCTTATGCTTCATCCAGGTAGGACGTTGCTGAGAGCACATGCCGTTGACAGCTACATGTAGCGACATGGTGTCGAGAAAGGCATTTCGGGTTTGTTTTATGTTATACTCTTCCAGGACCCTTGCTCGATCGAAGCCCACATTGTGTCCGACGATGATTCGTTCTTTGGTAGGATCACCAAAAGGAATCAACTGTCGGTCATTTTCGGTCTCCTTTAACAGCCATGGTGACAGCCACGCATACCAAGCAGTTGGACTCGATGCGCACGCCATCACAGCAAATGGACTATCCTTCCACATAACTTCAACATCGAATGAGAGCATGGTTTCATCGGGGGCATCCACTTTCTCTGTTTGTCCATCAGGATAGTATTTGGTCCAGCCGCTCTGATGTACCCATCTTCGAGGCTTTGGTGGTGGGTTGGCTCGAGCAAACTCCTTGGCATGTGTGAGGAAGGGTTCGGCGCTGTCAATACCGAGCTTGTGAAAGTGCTCATCGAGAGTGCGGCCTTGCAGCGGAGGAAGATCGAAAGCTATGGGGTCGGATTTGTCGGTATTCTTGCCGAGCAAGTCATGTCGTCGGAGGTGTTCCTTTGATAGCTCAACGAGCTCTGGCGGAGGAGGTTTAACACCCTCCGGGAAGATTTGATCGAATACATGGGAGCTCAGCTGCTGGACACCGATTTCGTTATACCGGGCTTGAGAAGGTACTGTGGTGAAATCAGCATATAGACTACCGAGAGAGAAAGAGAGAGCGTTCTGGACATACAAGCAAGGGTGCTTTGCTGCTTTGATTTGGCGTTATCGGCGACCGCGGCGAGCCATCGCACATGAGCGCGCAAGGCATGACGACGAAAAGCTTGGTGTCGAGCGATGCGAACGAAGCTGGCCGTCGAACCGCGCAACGGTTGACCAGCGGAGGGTATAAACATGACTAGATGCTGCGAAATAGCATCACGACTCTGATTCGATGGTTGATGATCCCCCGCCTGCGATCGATGTGGTGTAGAAGCTGGGTTTCGCCTGAGTAAAGCAAACCCATCAGAATGATGAATTTAGCATTTGCATTCTTTAGGGGCCCCGGCTAGGTGGATGACGCCGTGCATTATTGGCGGGTCCTTTCCCGTCTGTTTGGGATTGGGCTTGGGCTTGAGAGTGGGTGGATATCTATTGGAGGGGCAAGCAGTCTCCCACGTAGGGCTCAACCACCAAGAGCTCGTTACGAGGAGGAGTACGCTGAAGTTGACAGAATAATAATTTATTGGGAAAAAGCGTAAGATATGTGAGAACGGGAATGGTCTTGTAACAGTCAAGCGAGTTTGTAAACTTTATATTGTCTTAGAGAATGAGGGGACGACGCTTCTAACATCATTCAATAAGTCTACGCAGGTAATTGTTTATGGAATGGGACCAGTCACGAATGACTGTTTTGGAGTTAAAGATGACTTTTTACCAAGTTCCTTCATATGCAATAATTCTTTAGATTTAATGTTGCGGTGTCAGGTTGTGTTACGATCAACCTCTCAAGTCTGAAGGGCTGCACCTCTAGAGCATGGAGACGTACTTGATCGAATCCTTGCATGCATGATGGGACAATGAACAAAAACTAGACATAGCCTGAGTAACTTTCAAATAGATTTCAAACGGAATTGGACTATTTAATCAACTTGATCGAGTAAAGGTTTGAATCTGGGTTACGCGGGCTAGCTTGTATTAACTCGCAACCATCTAATACGCAGTACCCGATGAGACTATGATACTACGACTGGCTTCACAAAAGAATATTACAAACTTTGGTGTAGAGTATTTCAACCTTCTTTATAACATATATAAGGTATTGAGTTACCTATACCCCTGGAAGGCGGCTATTGTTGAAGTGAGATATATGCAGTATGCAGGGACCCGACCATGTCCTAGGCAAACATGAGAGCAGTCCCCTGAACCGGAAAGTATGCTGTCTTTTTTCGTAACGTTTATACACAAACTGATGCACCTTGGTCACATAAGATTGAACTGTGCTGAAGAGTAAATGCTTGGAAAATGCCTAGGTATGTAGGCAGTCAATACAGGGGTTGTTTGAACATTGAATTGGCCTTAAATGTTGACGTAACCGGGCTTAAAGAAGGCGTATTATTATTTGATTGACACTCGCTCGGGCTGCTGTGATCACGCAGTCCAAAAAGAGGCTGCAAGCTGATAACTCCCTAGCCTAATTAGTAGACCTTGACCAAAAGCCGAGACCCCTCGTGGACGGGCATGCATGCGTCCATAGGCTCTTTGGATGTACTGTACGGTATTCTTTCATATGAAACCTTTTTCATCCTCTCAACACCATATTCATTCATACAGGAATGGTGTCGTAAAGAACCCATGTTGATCAACGCGTATTTTCTTTCTCATTTCATGCTTTGATATCCACCACCTAGCCTTTGTCAAAGCCCAGTCCCAGTCTCAGTCCCAGTTTAGCCCAGGCTTAGCCCAGCATTTGGCTGAAGAGCACAGCACAGCACAGTGGTTAGAGAGTGGTAAATACCTTACTCCACGGCACTGCACCTCTTCTCCCCGTCACGCCCACCAACAATGGAGCGTGGATTCTTCCTGATGGATTCTATTGTCTCTCATCTGCTGCAAGGTTAGAAAGTCCTTTTTCTCGCTATTTTTGTTTACTTCTCCCTCTTTCTCCCTCTCTCTCTTCCTCCCTGCTCCGCAGCCTACCTAGTCCAATGCCCCCTTCTCGTGCGTCGGCAGCAGCTCCTGACGTTTGTTTGATGTCGACACAATAGTAGACCACGCAGACTTGTTTTGGAACACGCCAAACGGTTACAGCAGTCCTCCGATTGCAATCTCCATGTCCACTACAACCAGATTCGCTTCGCCTCCCGATCTAACTGCAGCTGGAACTGCCAGAAGATCATTCTCGCGTTCACGGTCTCGACAGCCAATCGACTTGGACTTGGGCTTGGACTTTGAAGGTGATGATGGTGGTGCTGGCAGCCCGCCGCACAATAATCGACTAGGTCCAGCAGCAGCAGCAGCATCTTCTTCGCCACCTTCGAGTTCAAGTTCGCAATCTCGCCTCACCCGCGCTCCCACTCCCACTCCCACTCGCTCTCGATCTCTTCGGAGCTTAAGCCCGACAACAACACAACAACCTCAACCCTCTCTCACGCCTCCTAATCGTTTGCATCTCCCGACGCCGCCCCGGAGGAGGCAGTCTTGGGAACTCCAGGCTATACACGAGCTCGGCTTAACCGAAGACGTATTAGTAGACTACCCAGCTTATCGCAGTCCCGGAGAAGACGCCCTCTTATCCCTCGACATTCTCGAAGGCCTCGATGGTGAATTTTCGTCGCCTTCGACATACCCGCCCTTCACAGACTCCGATTCACGCCAAAGTCAGACCCAAAGCTTACATACTTCCACGCAGCAGCCTCGCGCATTCACAAACACTGCTGCCACTGCCACCGCCGCCCCACGCAGCCCCTCTACCAACTTCATCTCTAATCCCTTCGGCCCCAACCGCACCACGAGTCAGCTCTCTTCATCCACCAACACAACAGGCGAGTCGCAATCAACTCTGCGTACCCTCGACTCCTTTGGCGATCAAGACCTCTTCGACAGCCCGGCCAGCTCTTTCTCTGACGCTATGCCCCCTGCTCTTCGACGAACCACTACAGCTGCGGCTGCTCGGACTGGCTCCGTGCACGCGAGCAAGCGCAGACGAACATCTACCACGGCTGCAACTGCGGCACCAACGAGATCGGCGTCGAGACAAAAACAGGATACATTGCCAAAGAAGGATATGGAGGTTGAGGAGTTGTTTGGGTCAAGCCCACCCCGCTCCCTCGTTGACGTTGAGGCGAAATCCGACCACGCAACTATCGATTTGACTGAAGCCAACGAAGCGCCGGAGGATCCCAACAAGCCAGAGAAGGACGATCGCATCAAGCTTTCTGCCTTCCAGTGCGTTATTTGCATGGATGATTGCTCGAATTTGACAGTAACACATTGTGGTAAGCAGGTTCACAGACAACCCCGGCTTGTCGCCTGGGCATACGCGTGAACAAGCCGCTGACAAATCATTTCTAGGTCATCTTTATTGTGCATCATGCTTACACCAGTCTCTCCATGTTGAGGCTACCAAAGGAAAATGCCCTATGTGCCGACAAAAGCTAGATACAAAGCCACGCGAAAGCTACACCAGCAAGACGAAGGGTTACTGGCCCCTCGAACTGAAGCTCATGACTGCTACACGCAAGGGAAAGCGTAAAGCAAACACCCTCTCTTGATTGACAGTATTCGAAGATGACGCCTACGACCCTACTATTGCTCCGCTCCTAACGCAAGCGACTAATTATTGGTTCACGGTGCCAGGCCACCCTGATATGGCATCATGCTGCCTACGCCTGGCTTACCAACTCAGCAATATGCGTGATACCGTAGGCAACCAAACGCTTCTTTACAGTCACCCAGCTTCACGGCCTCGTCACCTTTTTCGCATTAGTATAACGGATGGTGGATTACTTTGGGGCGTCGGATTAAGATACCCAGCATTTACATGGATAAGGGAAACATAGGACTACATTGATTCAGCATGCGACCAGGGTTACTGCGTCGCTCAGGAAATGGCGCACGGGAGTTAACAGGGGGAGGTGCCATGATGCCCGAGTGGGCGTTGCATAGGTAGAGACGTTCTTAATGAAGTCCAAGCCATTTGATGTTTTAGGCAACGATACATGGCGCATAGATTTTAGATTCTTGACAAGGTTTACTTTACATGAGTTATCGCGTGCTGCTGATCATTCACCGTGTCAAGGAGGATTATGAAGTGAGTCCGTTCCTACTAGTGACGACAAGTGAGTACATCGAGATTTTATACCGCTTTCTGTGCTCTATCTCGTCTACCAATGGGGTCGATTATTGCGTCTGTACTAACTAAACAACACTCAACACATATTTCATTTCTTCCATCCTTTCAACGCCGCTGAACTCTACAACTTATATCCCATCTTGAGAGCAGACACATTCTTTGATGCTGCGGTAAACTACATATGAGGCACCTTTTCCCTCTCTTTGCGGTTGACTTAATGAAAGAGTCCACGGCTCTGCTGCTTGGGCTCAGGAAGAACCTCGTTCTCAAACTGCGATGCTAGGTTAGCCTTCTTTCTTAATTTCTAGAATCAGGGATACCCACCTCAAGGAACCGGGTCGCCGCGATAATGACCATCAGGCCTTCAGCCAATTCTTCAACCTTCTGGTCCAACCCCTCGTCCGCGTTACCGCTGCCGATACCGGCGCTACGCTTGAGTGTATGCGTGACGAGCATGCGGTGGTCGGAGAGGAATTTGCGGCCCTGAACCACATTGTGGCTGCCACGAGAAACAAGTGCAGCGCCTATTATGCGCACAACTTGGGCGAGAAGATCATAGTGTTGCTCGAGGGCACGCGGATTGGTGTTGTTAATTTGCAGCTCGGGGTCTGCCCCGAAGAGCCCGGAAATCTCAAGCGAGCGGAATAGGTTAGAGTGGAGGATGTATTTGGCGCCAACGCGAGTCTGTGCAAGTTCGAGGAGAAGGGCGAGACGAGCATTTTGGTAATTTTGCTGCTCAGAATTGCCTAAATAGAAATGTTAACAGTGGGTTCAGACAAGGGAGTGGATGGCACATACCTGATGTGAAGACCTCGTGCCATTCTTGCATGATGTTTCGCAGCGAATCCACCATGATACCAATAAAGTTGAGGCGGTTCAGGGTCTCCACGACGTGATCCTCGCTCTCCTGGCGACCCATGCTGACTAGAGCATTGAGAAGAATCAGTGCTGCCGTCTGGCACTGCGCCTCACCACCATATGCATCATCGCAGATGACGTTGATCAACCTCTCGCCGTATACTTGTATGGTTTTGATCGTCTTGGGGCGGTTGGAGGTAAGCGGACCTTGATCAGCCATGCCAGTCAGGTAGCGGTAGCAGATGCCATAGTAGACAGATCTTAGCTCTGGTGTACCAGCCCACTTGCCAATAGCCTGGAGGCAGATCTGGAAAAGCTGGAAGAGCTTGTCGCTCACCAGGTTGCCGATTGCTGAGCCTTGTTTATCTTCAGTCGACGCTGAGAGGTCGAGCTTGAAGAGCAAAACCTTGGCCAGTCTTGCAAGTTCGAAAGCCTCATCTGGCCGGTCAGAAGCAAAGGCTTCAAGGCTGGGCAAGATCGACTGCAAGGCTTGCAGGAAGAAAGAGATTTGTGCCGAGCCCTTGAAGTCGTTCGACTCAATCATGACCAGCAGAAGTTTGGTCCATGTCTTCAAGACCTTCAAGCTCTGAGTTGTAAGCTGCTTCTGTCGGTTCGAAGAGATGAGGTACTCTATTATCATGCTTTCTTCTCGTTCGATAGCAGCAAGGTCTTGAGGTGCAACCAACGCCCCTGACCCTTGAGCCTCAGCGCGCTTCAGCAGGAGAATCTCCTTGACGCGTTCAAGGTTGTATATTGGGTTGGAGTCGACGTCATTTTCCAGACAAGATGACAGGTCGAGGTTTGTGTAGTATTGGAGTGGCGGTAAGGGGATCTCCCAGACACCTTCTGGAAGTAAGAAATCGTAAAGATCAAATATTGTAGGTATTTGGATAGGAGTGTTTCCTTCTCCAATGATCTGACCGTTTAGAGCCTCAAAGATACGACGCTTGACGCTGGGCATACGGTTTTGAGATATGCTGCAGAGTTCCATTGCGATATATTCCAAGCCCATGCTTCGAAGAGATAAGAAGTCAATCAGAGCCACAGCCCCCTCTGTCACTGGGAAATGCACTAGGGCAACATTTTCACCTTCCCATGGGAGGTCAGGGTTGATGACTACCTCCCGAAGCAAAAGATGGAATAGAATCTCGTTATCGCGGAGCTCCTGAACCACGATTGGCGCAGACAAGGGAGAACTCCAGAGAATGTGTAAGATGCGCATCACTCGTGACTTTATAGCAATAAGCCATTGTCGCATTCCTTGAGCGTCACCAGAGGGAGCTTCCAAGAGCAACCTCAAGAGAGTATGGAATAGGGAGGTCCTCGAAGAGAAAGCGCCTTTAGATTCAACAGAAAGGGAGTCAATCTCGCACTTGAATCCAAGCAGCAAGTGAGCGATTGTTGGCTTGCGGGGGTTTTCTTGCAGGCACTGGTATAAGAAGTCAAGGATATAGATCTTGGTGATATAAGCCGGTGAGTCAGCCTCCCGTCCAGTTTCCAGAGGAGTGATTAATTCTGAGACGAACGATCGAGAGATTGTCTCATGCTCGCCATTTGCCTCTAGGGCAACAATGGCCTTGTTTCGGTGGACTTGTCGATTAGAGCCTGACCAGACAGCGGTGATTTTAGACGAAGAGGACATCTTTTCGAGAAGCTTCAGGCATGCCAATGTGAGCTCTGGGTGTCCGATGCCGCAGTAGTTGCCCAGATCAACAACGAGGTTCAGTCGAGTGACCAACCCGTCCTCAAATGAAGCGAATGCTGCATTCGCTACAGGCGACCGGCGCTTGTTTGACTGGAGTTTAATGATCGGACGGACAAGCTCAAGGTAAGTAGCTTGAAGATCAAGCACCTTGGTGATGACCTCAACAGCGCGCAAGATGCCAAGAATCAAGGGGGAGTCAGGTGCAGCATTTCCAACATCTACAGGCTCCTGGTGAATGGTGTTAAAGAGAGCAGCCATGACTTTGTCGTTGAACATCCACTCCATAACTCTGGCGAATGGATGCATTCGTACGTAGGTTGCTAGGTCTGTAGTGGCGATGACACCGTCGACATTGATGTTGGTTTCGTTTGCCATAACAATCAGGTCCTCATTGAATGTGGAAAGACAAATCAAAATAAAATCAAGGCAGCTCAGACGAAGAACACGAGTCTGATTCACATCCTGGAGGTCATTCGCCTTTGTAGCAAACACGAGACCCATTACAAAGTCGACGTATACTTCAATACCAGGCATCCGGGAGGCTGAGCCGAGGTTCTCAGGGAATGGAAGCCCATCATTGAGAGGACTGCTATCAATAGCCGGAGATATGAGGGAAAGAAGAAGCTGAATAAAGGATTCAGGGTCCTCAAACCCGTTACTGATCTCATCAAAGATGCGATCCATGGATACAGTTGGTGACTGTTGAACCTGGCGAGGAGGAGTTGTGTGAGAGGCATAACCACCAGTGACCCAGGTATCGAGACAATTCCACATGAAAATGCCTTCCTGAAGCGACTTTCGTGCCATCAGAGCTCGCAGAACCATAAAGGTACAACCGCGCAATCGAGGAGGGATAGGACTGCTCGCAAGCTCATACAGTGTCTCCACAAGGTTGTAATTGGGGTTCTGAAGCAGAAACTGCCGTGTCGTCTCGCTTTCGCTGGCCAACTTGGACATTAGACGAAGGTAGCACTCAAGCATCATAGCTGATTCTGGTTCAGTCTCTGCTTGATCGCTACTCATCTTCTCATTTCGATAACGTATTGTCTGGGGTGGTGTTGGCTTCTGCCTAATCTTGACAGAGAAAAAGTCGAGCTCCCTAAAGATTTGCGCCCACGTTAAAGACTGCGACTTTCTCATCTTTCCAGACGAGTGGTGGCCTTCGTCAATGAGAAACTCATGCGCGGCAGATGCGCACTCTTCGTTTTCTGAAATGGCCTGAAGCATTTCGCAGAAAGCCGTCACCAGAGGCGTTGATGCCCTGCGGGAAGCCCAATGCATAAAACCAGCCAGGTTGCTGTCTGGGTCAGACCAGAAATTCATGGCAGCGTCAGGCCGGCCTTCGTAGGCATATGCGATAATCAACAAGAACCGTTCCAAGTCCAAATCCTGCTCATGAGTCTGGCTAGACTGGCGTTGCTCGTCCTCCTCCACGCGAAGCTTTCGTAGGACGTCGGGAAGGTTGGAAATAAACCCATCCACAAATACCTCGAGCTGAAGCATGAGGCTCAACTGGAAGAATTGTGCAAATGGAATTGCATCAGGGGCCAGTAAAGGAGATTTTCGTTGCAGCCATTTGCGCATACCCGCTCTCACAGGGTCATGCCAGTCAGGGGACTTGACGTCGGCAGCAATAGAGAGTAAGAAATCGAAGGCACCATCCTTTAATGAATCCAAGAAGAGCTTTGATCGCTGGCGGTCTTCTTCATCCAAATCAGTGTTGGGAGGAATTGCCGCCTCCGGGGGATCATCGACATAGAAGCCACTGTACTCTGCCAGCCACCAAGCACGAAAGGCTGCATGCAATTGAGACAAAGGCCACGGTACGCTATCTGTTGGGAAGAGCTTGCTGTGTAGCTCACGAGCCTTGATCAAATCATATCCTCCTTCAGCAGAACCAAAAACTGAGATGTATGCCCCAATGGATGGGATGAGATGAACCAAAAGAGCATCATATTTGTCCACTCTCTTAAGGGTGGAGACAAAATCCAGAAAGTCTTCCGTTGACCCTTGTCTCATCTCGATACTCCGGCAAAGAATAACACCCAGAAGTTCGTGTTGCTGCATCAAGCTGACTCTGGTGAACTCGATGGTTTCCATTTGTTCGGACACACCGCCAGTTGTAGTTTGGCCAAGTGTCTGAGCAGCAGCGATCTTATCAGCTATCTTCTGGAGCCATGCCTTGATATCCTTCATGGTAGCCATGCACCTAGGTACAATACGTTTCGTGGTGTCGGCACCCATACTTGGCTGAAGCAATCGTTCGGCGACATAGAGCTTGACACTCTCGAGAGCTTCCGAGTCGGTTTCATCATCGTCAAGGCCTTCTAGTTCGAGGAGAAGTCGCACGATGTCCAGAACATACTTGCGCTGTTGGTGGAATCGGATGATAGCGCATTCGAGGAGTGATCGGCCCAGCGTGGAAGGGTCTTCTTGCGATTCAAGTAGGCATCGGGTAGATTCAAGCTCGTCGAGCTCTACTTCGTCAGAAAAGGTAAGGACATCTTGCTGAAAGTTATCGTTTATCGAGTATTCGTCACCGTCAATGACAACCTTGCCTGGACATGCGTTAGCTGGGACGAGACTTGTTTGCGCCAGGGAATTTCTCACCAGATTTGACAGAGGATCTTTTGTCACCATTTCTCGCTGGTTTGTCCCAGAGCTTGCCCAATTGCGTCTCGAAAACCTGGACGAGGAATTCGTTGCCCAGGGCCTCTGCGCCTTCGACGCGACCTTCGCGTAATGATAGAAGCCCTTGGTGGAAAGCTTGGAGGGCATCTAAAGCGGTGATCTCGGCCATGTTGGTGGTTCAGGACTATCGCATGTTGGTCTTAAAGTAGAGCCAGCAGCGAGCGGTTGATGCAAGCTGCGTAGATTGCACCGTGGTGCAGACGAATGCTGAATCTTTTTTGTCGATGTGAATGGATGCTTAGATTCTTCAGTCGAGCCTTGACTTAGGTTGTTGACTTCCCCAGTAACAAGAGCTGTTTAAGCTGTTTGATTGGTCTGCTGCACGACGGTTTAGGCGGTGAGTGGCTTTCTGCCGCCCAGCAGTCTACCTAGGTACCTTAGCCGCTAGGCGCCAACCAGAAGCTGTAGCTTTCAGCGTTAATATAGGTACTGTATCTAGGTCATTGTTTTCTTACATGAGACAACAAACCGCCTTACCTGGCGATTATTTCCTTCGTATACGGTAAATTCTGCTTTAAAGGCTCCTTGCTTATACAGTCTGAGTTTTTGTTTATCCATTGACACACGCTTTGCACTTCGGAATTTACTGCTTTTTCAGCTTGGTTGTCCAGCACGGGAGCTTAGACCATTCATCCGTACCTACATACGGCACAATTTACAATCGCGCTTCCTCTCGAAGCTCACTTGACGCTCACTTAACTTCGTCATTGAATACTCCCATGACCGGTCTCTTGAGCTTCAATGAAGTATCCAAAAGATTCTTTGTTGACCAATCAATCTCGTAGTCGCTTGTCATGGCGTCGTCCCATGGCTTCAGCGTCATGAATCTGGCGCGTTCGTAACCTACACCAAACCCTTCTTGGTTTCATGCGCTGATATAATCCCAGGGGACGTCAAGTCGGCCTCAGTCAAAGATCGGGAGAAAGCTGTAGATGGTAAGATCCATGTGCTCTGGTAATGACTTATTTGGCTCACATCTATTCCAGAGTTGGCGCATCTTCTCAATCCAAGAAATCGATCTACAAATCTGTAAGCTCGAAAGAGTCTCACCCCTTTTTATGTCTGCTAACAGCTTACGAGTTCCGACCTCGGCGACAAGAGTTACCATGAAATCTTTGAGGCGATCTTCAGTTTTGTGCTCCGGGAGAAGCCAAACTTTTACGACAAAAAGAAATCCCAAAACACTTTGAAAGCCACAACATCTCGACTATCAAAATGCGCGGATGCTGTGCGCATGGCAGTGGGACGGGGAAACTCAAAGATCGGACGAAAGACCTTGCTTGCAATTGTCGATCACATCACTCAAGTGCTTCCTGGGCCTAACAATGATGATTTCGTGCCTCCTCTACTTCAAGACTACATCAAAGCTCTAACCGAGGTACTCTCAAGACCGTCACATGTTGAGATACTCGCTAGAAAGGACGGCCAAGCTTGGGACATATGCGTTGGTTTCTTTCTGGATGTTGCCCTTTCCCTACTCCCTGATGATGGAGACGTTGCGACTTTGGCGCTGGCTCGAACATCGCCAGCGCCAGGATCTGGATACGGCCGATCGGGCGGACGCTCAACTCCTTCAACCCAAAGCCAGAGGCGAGCTGCACCTGGAGAGGGTGGGCTTCTGAAAGATGTCTTGGAAGGACTGTACTATCTCGTCACAGGCGGAAATGCACCCTTACTCCGGAAATTCAAAGAGATTACACAAGTTGTGCTCAGGGTCTTGAGTCTGAAGCAAGTCAGCCTCGGCTCTTTGCAGACTTTAGCATTCGCTATCATCAATATCGTATTCTCAGCTACTCATGCTGATGATTTGGCGCAGGCGAACTCGATGGTTCAGAGCCTGCTGCCGCTCATGAGTTACTGGTGGAGGTCCGAAAAGGTGTCTCAAGACGAAGTTATCAGAGCGTTGAGAATTGAGATTTCTAGAAGCATTCTCTTAACGCACTTGCACATTGAACATCTGGTCATCAGCTCCTCTGACGAAAACATACGCTTGGATCTTGAAGACTTGATCGAGAATATCTGGTCTGAATATTCTAGACGTGGTGAAGCATTTCGCTTGCAGATGAGCGACATCACCTTTTCTCTGTCTTCTGTGCCAACGTATGGGCTGCAGCTGGGCATTTTTGGGCTGCGTCCACACAATGTCTACGGAGAAGGTCATTGGGCAACTGTGCAAAACCTGGCCTTTCTTGAACGCATCGTGGTCCTACCTCGCACCAAGACTCGAGATGATGTTGCAGAAGATGATGGGCAACCGCGCAAAAGAAGACGGACTCAGCAAGAGATAAGCCGTATCAGACTGAAGCTCAAGGCTGTCGAAGTAGCTGTTCGGAGGACTGCTTTGCAGTTAATTCCGTTTCTTCTGGCCGGTAACGCACTGGGCCGTGACGAACTCCTTGACCTACTACCAGACTTGATATCTTTAGCAGCTGACAAGAACCCTGTCACAGCATCTTGGGCTATGCTTGCTTCTGCGAGGTAAGAGTCTTCCCTTGTAGAAAGAACCCTACAAAACATGCCACTGACATCTTCTAGCTGCATTTTATATACAAAGAGCTGCCACGATCAGGGGGATATCTGGCGGCAGCTGTGGCATCTTGCCACACGATCAGTCAGTTTGCCGGGGACAAGTCGAGGAGCTTGTGTGCTGTTGCACGCAATCCTCGAAGCAGATGTCTTACCCTATCACACAATCTCCCAAGACATCAATAACATGGTCACAACTGCCGATGTTAGCGGTCCCACTGTTCTATGTGATGCTTCCATCAGCTTGATGTTCCACATACTCCATCTTCGTAACGCAAGGATCCCAAGCGCAAGTCAAAGTACCTGCCATCATATCATCCGATGGATATTTCTTCGGTGGAACCCAAGTGAGTTTTTCACGTATCAAGTCTGAAGCTGATACTAACAATATCACAGATGAAGCGGCATTCGCATCGTATCAATCTCTACATGTTCAACCGATCGAACTGGTGAACCTTGTTCGAGCTTGCTGTGGAACAACAGCCCTGGTCTTGAACTCCTCTACATCCGCTCCAGGTGGCCCATTGACTGAGACATGGAACTCCTTCAGAGAGATCGAACCATTCACACGGTATATCCTTCTTCTAAAGGATGAGGTGGCCAAGTCAGGGCCTATTGGCAGGTGCAGCTTCGCGAGATCTACTAATCCACCTCCACTGGCTGATGCCGATACACGTTATGCTTCCCAGAAACTGACGCTCGAACTGTTCTACCCCAAGCTGGGCGACCTGATCGAGCTTTGCACGTCGTGGACTAAGAAGATGAACGAAGGCGGTATACAAGTCTCACTTGATCGTTTCCAGAGTCTCCTATCAGCCTGCTTGACCGGAACTCTACTACTTCCCCTACTTAGCGACCTCAACTCGACCCAGTCTTCATCTGTCGAGTCCAGTCTGAAAGAAATACTCGAGAAAGGGATGAATAGTGCTTTATCATCGGTTGAACCAACTGCATTTGCTGATTCAGTTTTGCGCACAATTCGCCCTGTGATGCCTGATTTGACGACAGCGAGCCTCAACCAGATTCAAGCAAGCAATCCAGGCCTTCTACATCTATTGGCTAGGTTATGGACCTCAATTGGTGAGCGAGAGGATCAGACAAGTACTGGCAACAGTATGGACTTAATGGACATTGATGAGGAGTTTGATTCGCAGAGCAGCAGGGCAAGCTCCATTCATGCCCCAATAACGGTTCCGCGATTTAATCTTCAGATGAAGTTGGATATACACACCTTCTATACAGAAACGAGGGCTCGGCTACGATTTCTGTCTATGCTCAACGAAGATGTTGGACAGATTGGCCTTGTCCTCGATGCCTATGTTGAGCACCTCATTAACATGCCGGATGAAGAGTTACTGATGTGTCAGAGCTTGTTATATGAGGTCTTTAGCTGTGATCTCGTTGTCACGCCAGATAACGCCCTAGGTATCATCGAACGGCTTGGAGAATATGTCGGCATGGCCGATTATCAATGTGCCGAAGTCGCCTTGAGTACTTGTATTGGAGTGATTGATGGGCTTCATCCAATCTGGCTAAACGACAAACGACATCTCTCTGAACGAGTCGGCGATCTTTATTACCACTTTATCAAAGTCTGCCTTACATCGAACATTTTCTCGCCCAGGGCTCAAACATCGATGGTTCGGTTACTTTTTACCCTTCTGCGAACCAACACGGAATACGGCAAAGACCAAGGTCTTGATTCATCGCGAACATGTCTTCTGTATATTCTCAAGAAGGGACCCATGTCGGTCAAGTACGCCATCTCCCAGAAAATTTCTGGCATTTTTGACCTCTTTGTCCTCAAGCTTCATGATGAGGTGTTCGTGGATGTGCTTGACAGTTTACCAACCGACCCTCTGGACACTACAGGCATTGCTTTTCGGTTACTAGTATTATCAAATCTTGCGTGCCGATGGTCAACCTTGCTCCGAAGATGTACTTATCACATCTTTGAAACTCCAGGAAAGATACCAGATTCAACCGAATACGCGACTCAGTGCTTGATCAACGTGTCTCGAACGCTGGAACTGGACTCGCCAAAATCCTTGTTTCGCCTGTTCTCCCGGCAGCTTTTATATACCTGGTTGGAGTGCGACCCTATTGGAGATATTCCGTTTTCAATCTTTGGGTTTGCGACCTTGGATGACCTTCTCAAGTCTGCCCAGTCTGAAGCCATTGGGTTGACTGTGATGCGTGGACAGAACGAGGCATTCTCCGAGGTCTGTCGCTTGCTCGGAAGCTCCGAAAGCGACCTTGTTCGTGAGAATTTCACCACTGCTATTGCCTACAGCATGATCTTTGGCGACTCGAACGGAGGTGACGACAAAGAGCGAGGTGAAGCTCATGTCAAGAAGCTGCTCGGGCGTAAAGTTTACGTGGAATCGATTTATATCAACTTCGTTGACATTGCTGCCCTTTTCTTCGACCTTATCGACCAGGAAAACTCTCTGGAAAAGGTGTTTGCTAGGTTCAGGCTCGACTACGCCGGAGAGATCATGAGTGCTGTCAAAGCTATTTCTCACTCGCCTGCCGAGTTACCAGCTAATCAACAACCAATGTTCAAGGCCAAGTATCTTATTCATGAACTACACAGGCTTTGCCAAAACACAGAATTTCAGTTTCACGATCTGTGGACGCCTCCTGTTGTTGTTTCAATCGCTCGCAAGCTTCTCAACACGGTACATCCAGCCTTAGGGCCCTTACACGCCTGCTCTGTTCTCAGAAAAGTCCGGGTTTTGCTCTCTCTTGCAGGCTCAGTGGTTTTGGATTCATACCCCCTGGAAATGCTCCTCAATGCTACTCGTAAATTCATCACGGACTCGGAATGTGCAGACGACGCGCTGGGTATAAGCCAGTATCTCTTGTCAGAAGGTTCCAAGCATCTCAGTAACGTGCCATCATTCCTTGCTGGTTATGCTCTGTCAACACTTGCGTCACTCCGAGTTTTCCTAGAATCAAGTCAGTCTAGCACGACCCAGGAAAGCCAATTCAAAGCGACCATGAGCAAGGCAGAAAAGTTTCACGGATGGTTCACCAAGTATCTGGAAGAGTATGATTCGCCGATGTTTAAGAATCTCGAGCAAAGAAGCGCCTTCAAGTCAATCACACAATCTGCCGCTCGCATCCGTTCATCCGGTAATGCTGAGCGAGGTACTGCGGAAAGCAAGCTTCTGTTGGACATATTGGATGATGGAGGTTCAGATCATCAGTTGCTTAACGATTCTTCACGCCAACTCGCTCTTGGTCTCCTTTGCGGCGACTTCAGCATTCCCGTTTCGAGTAAAGACGATATCATTGAATCTGACCAGGATGCTTTGAAGCACTCAACAGCTGTGTGGAAGAGCTGTGATACAGAGAAGCTTAGCGATGACTATTTGGCATGGGCAGGTCGAGTTGTCGGACGAGCCTTTTCAGCATCTGGAGATATTCCGACTGATATCCTACGTGAATCTTATCTCACTCGTTACCAGCAGATCGCCCCAGGATCAAATGGCTCTGAAATGGGAATACTCTATCTTCTTCAGGACCTGACATCAAATCCTGATTCTGTCACAGCAGGTCTAGCTGAAGCTGCTTTGAGAACAACTGTTTCTGATGCTACTCTGCAAGGTGATGAACCACTGGTTGTTGCTTGTCAAAAAAGCTTAACAGAGTCTCTTATGGTTACATCCCAATGGGGGACACACAGATCGCCTCCTTCTGACAAAGGTTCGGGAACCCCCGTCTCTTCGATAAACGAGCAAGATGTTTGGTCTGAAGGGATCACGTCAAAGGACTGGCTTCTAAAGCTAAGCGCTCATCTTGCTCAATCTGTCTCAGAATCAATTATCCTTTCGGTGCTTGCTCCTATACTCGCCAGAGTCGAGCACTTTGCCGAGAGCGCGTTCCCTTTTGTTGTTCATCTCGTCCTCTACTTTCAGATCAATCAACAGCACGCCCTCAAACGTCAACTCTCTGTAGCGATCAAGGGCTGGCTTCAATGCACAGATCCTGCAGCGAAGGACAATTTGAAATTACTTATCAACACTCTGCTGTATCTGAGAACACAAGAGTACCCAAAGGAATCCTCGATAGCTGACAGATCACATTGGTTGGAAGTGGATTCTGCGTTAGTCGCCTCAACAGCATCGCGATGCGGCATGTATAAGACAGCCTTGCTATTTGCTGAATATGTCTCTCCCGAAACCTCACGTTCCTCAAGAAGGTCTTCCGTAGCCAAGGAAACGGATATGAGCGAAACGCTCCTCGCGATTTTTGAAAATATTGATGACCCCGATGCGTACTATGGACTGCCAGAAGAACCCAGTCTTTCAAAGGTTCTCGCTCGTGTAGAGTACGAGAATGATGGCACCAGAAGTCTCGCATTTCGAGGTGCCCAATACGACAGTAATATTCGCTTGGGGAATCCTATGGCTCAGTCGGATGGGCAAGCTCTAGTAAGAGCACTGGGTACTCTAGGGTTATCTGGTCTATCAAACTCCCTTCTCCAAACCCAGGAAGACATGGAATCATCTCCTGCAGTCCTTGAAGATACCTTCAACACTGCTAGGAAGCTAGAGATATGGAATCTACCTGCACCTTCGAGCGATCACCACGCGGTCACGGTATACAAAGCATACCAAAGTATCCATCAAGCAACGGACATTGCTAACGTCAGGTCTGCTGTGCATGATGGCTTCAGCCGTACGATGAACAGCTTAGCTGCACATGGTCTCAATGCTACTGCTTTGCGGAAACGGCTGGGGGCGTTGGCTTCATTGACTGAGCTTGACGACGTTCTGGGCGTCTCCGACACCCCGGAGATGAACGGTCTCCTAGAAAAGTTCAAAAACAGAGGCGACTGGATGAGAAGTGGATTGTGAGTAATAACAGGTCATGAAGACAAAACTATACTAACTCTTCCCAGGTATGACAGCGTCAGCCAGATCTTGTCTTGTCGTGGCACTACAATGAGCATGGTTAGCCAGCAGAATACTTTACGAACCAACATTAAACTCTCTGCCGCTGCAGCAAGGCAGATGGAGGTTGAGGCGATGATCACCGCTTCTCAGATCTATCGCTACCACCAAGCAACTCAGGAGAGCCTCAACATATCCACCAGACTCACAAATCTTATTGCACCTTGCGCGGCGCTGGAGCTTCATGTGGATGCGGCAGTCAACATCGAAACAGCCAATTCTCTTTGGGACTATGGAGAAATGAGCACATCCATCCGTTTGCTTCAGGGCCTCGACCGGGATGCTTCTCTCAAAAACCAAACATTTCCAGTTAGCCGGTCTGACTTGCTTTCGAAAATTGGCTACCAGGTGTCCGTCGCTCGCCTTGAGAAGCCGCATGACATTCAGAAAAAGTACCTGGAACCGGCACTAAAAGAGCTCAAGGGCAAAGGCCAAGGACGTCAGGCTGGCGCGGTTTTCCATCAGTTCGCCATGTTCTGTGATCAACAGCTGCAAGATCCAGATGGGCTGGAAGATTTAACAAGACTCCAAAATCTCAAGAAAGCCAAGAGTGATGAGGTGTCAGAACTCAAGACTTTGATCAGTAGCACGAGGGATACTCAGCTAAAGACTCGGTACTCGCACGTTCTGAATAAGGAGAAACAATGGTTAGACCTTGATGAGCAAGAGTTACGACGAGTTGAACAGACTCGCAGCGAATTCGTCCGCCTGAGTCTAGAGAACTATCTTCTGTCACTCATCGCCTCTGATGAGCACAATAACGATGCACTTCGTTTCACAGCCCTCTGGTTTGAGCGATCGGAAGAGGAGGCTACAAACAAGGCGGTTATGCGGTATCTGTCTGAAGTGCCGACCAGGAAGTTCGCTGGTCTCACCAACCAGCTGACATCTCGACTTCAAGATCACGATACTACATTCCAAAAGCTGCTATTAGAGCTCGTCTACACCATTTGTGTGGACCACCCTTATCACGGAATGTATCAGATTTGGTCTGGTACCAAAGCAAAAGCACAGCAAAAGGATGAGGTTGCGGTCTTGCGT
This sequence comes from Fusarium sublunatum, assembly GCA_013623665.1. NCBI lineage: Eukaryota > Fungi > Ascomycota > Sordariomycetes > Hypocreales > Nectriaceae > Fusarium > Fusarium sublunatum. Next base: position 35,000 of record JABFFF010000433.1, on the reverse strand, counting down.
GTCAGGGCAACAGATCGTGTTGCTAAACGTTTAGCTGAGACGCAGTCTGTCGCTAACATTTGGCTTTCCATCGACAAAACAAGCAAATACTACCATGCCCTCGCCATGGACCGTAATCCGAATAAGTACAAGTCAGGCGCAAAGATTGCGCTCAGAGACTCGACACCAGGCCACAATCTCGTCAACTGTCTCGCGAAATACCGAATTCCCTCTCCGACTATGCATGTTGAACTCTCCGCTACAAAAGACTACTCAAAGGTGCCTATTATCTCCAAGCTAGAACCAACCATGACCATTGCGTCAGGCGTCAGTGCCCCCAAAATCATTACCGCCATTGGAAGTGATGGTGTACGCTACAAGCAGCTTGTCAAAGGCGGACACGACGATTTACGACAGGACGCCATCATGGAACAGGTCTTCGCGGCCGTATCATCTCTGCTGAAGCTTCATAGAACGACTCAGCAGCGTAACCTAGGAATCAGGACCTACAAGGTATTACCGCTTACAGCATCTTCCGGGTTGATCGAATTTGTTCCAAACACTATTCCACTACATGAGTTCCTGATGCCTGCCCACGAAAGGTACTATCCCAAAGACTTGAAGGGATCCCAATGTCGTAAGGAAATCTTTGGGGTTCAAAGCCGGACGGTAGAGACTCGAATTAGCACCTACCGCAAGATTACCGAGAGATTCCATCCAGTCATGAGATATTTCTTCATGGAGCATTTCATGGACCCAGATGAATGGTTTCTCAAGCGATTGGCTTACACGAGAAGCACTGCAGCTATATCGATGCTGGGGCATGTCCTCGGCCTAGGTGATCGACACGGCCACAATATCCTCCTGGACAACAAAACAGGAGAGGTTGTTCACATTGATTTAGGTGTGGCTTTTGAAGCGGGCCGTATCCTACCAGTGCCCGAACTGGTACCTTTCCGGCTGACAAGAGATATTGTGGACGGGATGGGCATTACCAAGACAGAAGGAGTCTTTCGAAGGTGTTGTGAGTTCACTCTGGATGCCCTCAGAGAAGAGCAATACTCGATCATGACTATCTTGGATGTGCTGCGTTTCGATCCGTTGTACACATGGTCGATTTCACCATTGAGACTTGCCAAGCTTCAAAAGGCACGACACAACGACGATACTCCCATTGACGATGAGCAGAGTGAGACGGAGACGAAGAAGGGTAAAAAGGCAGCAGGGCATGTCAACGAACCGTCTGAAGCCGACCGTGCGCTGGAAATTGTGAGAAAGAAGCTCTCCAAGACGTTAAGCGTGACTGCGACGGTCAACGATCTGATTAATCAGGCGACGGACGAGCGCAATTTGGCAGTTTTATATTCTGGTAAGTTTCAACTAGAATTCATGAACGAAAACTATCTATGAAACTAACACTTGACGTAGGATGGGCAGCATATGCTTGAAAAGCATTCCTTGGAAGACCTAGGGTAAGATTCAATGAAGGAGGCGTGCGGCATTGATTCTCTGTATATTATTGATGAGCCGATTATAGCCTGGGCCTGATTATATATATGTAAATTACACATTGATTGATTGGTTATATTCTGCTATCATGGGTTACCTTTTTCTTTTTGTATGATACACTGTAATAGACCAGAAACCGATGACGCTCTTTGGGCCGGAGATAGGTTGCAGTAGCTCCAGCCTCCGTTATCTTATCACAAGTACTACGCAACTGACATATTCTACCCGCCTCAGCTACTCTCTCACCTTCTTCTTCATCATTTATAGAACCCAACTCCATATAACTTCAATAGTACTATCGCATTTTCAATCCATCTCCCGCCAAGCGAAAGACTGCGATAAACTCCTTCTGCGTATCTCCTATAATCCCCCGTACCCATACCCGCACCGAACAAGCCGAGGCCTGCGAGACAGCTCTCCTACAGTTGTTCCAGGCCTCTCGTACTGTTGCGTTTACCGCTCGCCCCATGCAACCTTTGGCAGCGGATTCGACTTCTCCCTCTCGGCGAAGGCCGCGGTTAGACTCGTCCTCGTCAACTTCTTCTCCCTTGGCCGCTACATCGAAGCGAGCGCGCTTCGAAATGACGAGCGCCAAAGCGCGGGGCAAGCTCCCTGAGACCATCGACCTGACGCAGCAGCCCTCTGCGTTCAAGCCATACGCCGGTGCTAAGAAACTGGTGATCAAGAACCTGCGCGCGCCGACAAGCCGTGATACACAGGTCGCCGAATACTATGCACGAACCGAGAAGGAGCTTGAAGGTGCCCTAGAAGCAATCTTCGCTGGAAGGACGCCTGATGTCCCCCTCGAGCGATTGTATAGAGGCGTGGAGGATGTTTGTCGAAAGGGAGACCCAGCCAAAGTGTACCAGATGCTCAAAGAAAGAATCGACGTGCATCTGCAACAAATTGTGCTCCCAAGGATCCAGAGGAGCGGACGTGATTCGAACCTCGAGAATTTAAAGAGCGTCCTGGCAGAATGGAAGATTTGGAACACACAAACAGTAAGCCATATACATCATTGCTATGTCTGCAAGATACTGACTAATTGCTCCTCAGATATTAATTCGATCAACGTTTAGCTTCCTCGACCGAACGTATCTATTACGAGAGAACCTCTCATCGATTAACGACATGGCCATCAGCCAATTTCGAAAAATGGCCTTCCCCTCCCAAACATATTCCTACAAGAGCTCTGTTGGAGCAAAACTGGTCGCGGGTATATGCGAATTGATTGAAAACGATCGAAGAGGCAACGACCGGACCGACCCAGCTTTACTCAAAGATTCAATTATGATGCTGTACGTGCTAGGCGTCTACATCAAACACTTTGAGCCTGTTTTCTTGCAGGAATCCCAGAAGTATTTCAAGGAATTTGGCGAGGCTTGGAGCACTTCGAGTCTTAAAGACTATATCTTGGTTTGCGAGAAGCTACTGAAGAAGGAAGACTATCGTTGCATTCAATTCAACCTCGACAGTACTACTGAGAAGCAACTGATGGATTCTGCCCACTCACACCTGATTGGAAACTACTCCGAGAAGCTTCTGAACGGTGGTAATCTGGCGAAGCTTCTGGCTGACCGAGAAGTCGAATCGATGAAGGCCTTGTACGATCTACTTCGATTATCGGGTATTCAGAAGAAAATGAAGACCCCATGGAGCGACTACATCAAAGCGACGGGAGCAACAATTGTTAGGGATAAAGGTCGGGGCGACGAAATGGTATTGCGCTTATTAGAACTTCGACGATCGCTGGATCTGATGATCCGAGATGCCTTTGCCAAGGATGAGGACTTCCTTTGGGGCATGAGGGAATCTTTCGGCAAGTTTATGAATGATCGAAAGGTTGCCTCATGTTGGGATACAGGAACATCCAAGATCGGTGAGATGATCGCCAAGTATATCGACATGCTCTTGCGAGGTGGTTTGAAGTCATTACCAAAGGAGCTCTTGTCCGACCTCAAAGACCGAGCAACAGCAGAGAAGGAGGGCCAGGCCAGTACTGGTGATGAGGACGCTGAGCTCGACAGGCAACTCGATCAGGCCCTTGAGCTTTTCCGATTCATCGAGGGCAAGGATGCTTTTGAAGCCTTCTACAAGAAAGACTTGGCCCGGAGGTTGTTGATGGGTCGAAGTGCTAGCCAGGATGCTGAGAGGAACATGCTCACAAAGCTTCGGGGAGAATGCGGCTCCAACTTCACGCATAATCTGGAACAAATGTTCAAGGATCAAGAGCTCGCCAAGGATGAGATGGAGTCTTATAAGCAATGGTGCCAGGGTAGCGCCGAGCGCAAGGCTCCTCTGGACCTTCAGGTCATGATCCTTTCGGCTGCCGCGTGGCCAACTTATCCCGACGTACGCCTCAACCTACCCGACGAGGTTGCCACCCAGATTGAGAGGTTCGACAAGTACTACAAGAATAAGCATACAGGACGAGTGCTGACGTGGAAGCACTCACTGGCCCATTGCTCCATCAAGGCTAGCTTCGCCAAGGGCCCCAAGGAGCTGCTTGTATCGGCTTATCAGGCTGTGGTACTCATAATTTTCAACAGTGTGCCAGTTGATGGCTTCTTAGCCTACGAACAGATCGCCACAGGCACGGGTCTTCAAGGCGGCGACCTCGACCGTACATTGCAGTCGCTTGCGTGTGGCAAGGCGCGAGTACTTTCCAAGCACCCAAAGGGCCGCGATGTCAAGCCCACGGATACGTTTACTTTTAACAAGGCGTTTACAGACCCCAAGTACCGAGTAAAGATCAACCAGATTCAGCTCAAGGAGACAAAGGAGGAGAACAAGGCAACGCACGAAAGGATTGCGCAAGACCGACGGTTTGAGACGCAGGCTGCTATTGTCAGAATAATGAAGAGCCGCAAGAGCATGGGCCACTCGGAGTTGGTGGCTGAAGTGATCAACCTGACCAAGAAGAGAGGCAGTGTTGAGCCTGCGGCTATCAAGAAGGAGATTGAAAGGTACGTGACACGATTTGCTCTAATTCCTGAAAGCTTACTAACAAAACGTATAGTCTTATTGAGAAGGATTACATCGAAAGAGAGGGCGGCTCATACGTGTACCTGGCATAAGACTTTGGTGGTTGCGGTTCAACTGATGAAGGCTCAATGAAGAAATGGAGGATAGACGCCACATATGTCTATCATACAACATGAAAGATTTATTAATAATGAAACATAATTCTTTATGTCGCAAAGCTCGTCTTATCATTCGCCAGATCACACTCTGAGAATCGAACGCCTGTGAAAGACTATACTTATGACCAAAATGAGAGCGAAGCCCAGGGGGTCATGGTATATTGGATAAACATAAGTTTACCGACTGAGCTACTTCACTATAAGAGGAACCAGTTATTCAGATATAAGCAAGGGAGTAAAAGTCTGGAGAAGGCTTCTAATTGGCGTTGAAGATGTGTAGATACGGGCGTGGATGCCTAGACGGCTTAGAGGACATGCAGCTTGTATCTGTTCTACCTATTTACCCAAGTGTTTCTCGGTTGAGATTCACTCTGGAAAGTCTGTGCTATTAAGGGGGGAAATGCTTCAGGGCGTGTGAGTGCTGATGAGCGTTATCATCGTCCTCAGTGCATGATGGTGACAACTTACTGTTCCTGTGGACGCCGGTTCCAGCTGCCACCGCGGCTGTTATTGATGTACACTTAGACTAACTCGAATGTAAAACCACTAATCGATTATTTATGGAATATTTTAATATTTCGTCATTGCCCATCTGACTCTAGGGTACTCCGGCAGAGGAAAGTAACCAAAGCACCAACATTTGACAATGGCCCTAGAAGGGGTAGATACCATGAGACTTGATTGGTCTTATTCTCTTTAGTCACTTTGACAATATCAACTGGTTGACTTTTGGACGGTAATAGTGATACTGGAAGGGAAAAGAAGGCGAGTGTTTCAACAACCATGATATTATATAGCCAAGTAGCTATCCAGAGATTAGTTTTCTCACTGCAGTTGATTAGGGGTATTTGGCAGTGACTCAATGCAGAAAATCAGTGTTTATGGAGAAGAAGTGATTATCACCATTGTGGCATGGGATCTAGTGACAGCTACATATCACGTTTCGGTCGAGATGATTGGGAAGGAGATGGGTATATTCCATTGCTTCCATGGGAAGTATTCACTCTAACGGGGCTTACTAAATAATCCGAAATAATCATAATATTCGATCCTACCTACTTTGAAATTGATGGTTCGTATTCGCTCTTACATGAATAGAACAACCATCGACCATGTTCGAGATAAAGAACCGGTCAGCAGCCGCAACCATTAGCATCACGCCAGCTCACGATTTCTTCATATTAAACGCATGAAGAGAAGTGCAAGACACCATCAGAATACGAATCAATTTATCAGTAATTGTCTGCCTCGTTTACCCCCTCAGCCCCCTTACGAGGCATCTCACAAGGCAGACCTCGGTCGCCCGATTCAAGCTAGCACATCTCAAGTGATGGTGTGATGTCTAATGCAAAAGCTCACCTTGCACAAAGAAACGCCCACCCAAGACTGCCATTCCACTACCGCTTCCCGCCTGCCTATGGTGCAAGTGTAACCTCATTGACAAGCGGCTGGTTGCCTGATCGTCGCCTGCAGAGAGCATGAATAGGACTCTTGCTACAGGCAATCCCGATTCTGGAAGCCATAGGAACTTGTTTACTTGGGCCGTGGGAAGATGGCAGGTCGCACAGCCACGAGGTAGAGCGTTACCTAGTACCAGGTGTTGCAAGCTCAACAAGGTACGTATTGTGCCCCAAACCAGGTTTGACAACTCGATTATTCATGGATATTTTTGTTTTAGAAAGTCTACATACTTCGCCCAATTGAGAAGAGAGAAAACATGCACTTCTGACCTTTCACTTTCGCCTTGTTTTGTTCTGGCATCTGCTCGACGTATAGGAAGCCAAGAGCCCATCCACCACCATCGTCTGCGCCGCACAAAGACTGCTGGACCAGTCCATGCACCTCGCATATGTATGTTTGACATTTTCGCATGAAGCAAAGTCATCGTGCATGAGAGAAAAATTAAAAAGTTCGCTGGGCCGTGGCACGGTGGTGCAAGTCTGCATGGTCGCAACCATCTGCCAGCATCAAAGCGCCCCGAATATACTCACCGGACGTTGGTGATGAGAAACAAGCCAGATCACACATCGATTTGATCGATGGGAGACGACAAGCCCTAATCATCATATGCACTATTCTGTCGCCTTATCTTCAATCCGTGTGTGCACTTTCGATGCCAGCTCATCCATAGTGATGGTCTATCACTGGATGGGATATGGAATAAGCCAACCACAACTGCCGATTCAGGCACTTCAATCAACCAAGCACAATCGTTTCAAGAATAGTCGTGTTATTATTTGGGTATCCTGATCGTCCCGCTTACGACAATCACTTGCATACCCGAACATCCGTGAAGCTATTTCTGTCGATCAACTATCCGAGCCTTGTTGCTTCATGAAATGTTTCACATGAGATTCGTCGATATGTTTGACACGGTACCTGTCGCTCTGTCAACACATCGCCAGTTGCCCTGGTACTTGTGGTATCGCGGGCAATGGCGGATTGCCCGATATGCTCCTAGAGATGCCGTGTTCTCGTACACAGTAGCACAACTCCGGAGGCATCGAACGATATCGACGCCCAAGGTGCTCATGGAGGATTTCAGTGATCTAATTGAAAACTACCTGGTCTGGTGGTACATCTGGGCGGCTTATTTAGACTTCTCATGCGAATTGTTACGCAGCGTGTAGGATCTCTAGATGATCATGCGTCGCCTGGTTCACCGGAAGCAGAACAAACCGCCCGAGAGCGCACAACAATGCATAATGCTCTCAGAAAGGGCCGAGGCAGCTTCGGTGAGGTGATGGAGGAATCAAGTTGTCAACGGTGATCGGCTCCTTGCATATTTCGGCGCAGACAGAACGGGCTATCGGTGTTGACCAACATATCGTCTTTGATCAGTGTCTCGGCAACGCACCTCATCGCCGGTAACTGCATTGAGTCAGAGTGCGGTAGTACACGCTGGGGACTGGGTTGAAAGGCATATCTTGAGTCGTCGATAACTGCCGATATCTGACGCAAGTCAGAATGGCCGCGTCGTCAACCAGGCCGACTGACGTCTTAACAAAGGCCGATATACATACACCGAAAATGCGATCCCGACTGAAAGTTCTAAGCTTGAAAAGCTTCAAGGTGTGTCGCGTAGCTGACCTGCAGCTTCTTAGCCTGGTGGTTGTGGATGAAGGCAGACGGGCAAACCACTCCACCAAACCACGATGCCCAGACGGTTCGCGATTCATCATGATAGCCAATTCGCGCGTAGCACAGAAATTATCTTCGTGGCTCAAGATTACTCCTCTCCGCCGTGCGTCGGTGACTTGAATTGGGAGGCCAATACGTAGCTTTCATAATGGCTTCTACGAGTTCAAATAGACCTCGAGCCGCTGATTGAATTCCAAATTAACAGACACACATATCACCCAGAGCAACAAAACAAGTTTCTCAATCGTCTCGACTAGAAGTGCAGTCAGCTCTCTCAACCGACTGACACACCTACCTTAACAAGGCTGTACCCCTCATCAGCCTTCTTGACCTTCAAGCTTGCATTCGCCCTCCATCTTTCTGCTAGGACGCATACCTTTAGCATCTCGGCAGCCTCACTTTCTTCCATACCCAGGCCTTTAGACACAGGAGCTCTACTTCCCCCAAGGCGCTGCCCACTCAGGCTCTCAATCTCCAGTCGTATATATCACCGCCCTGTTTTCCACTCCATCACTCTTGTTTGAAGACTGAAATTTCCAACTATCACCAAGCAAGACCAATCACACAATGCCTGGCTCTCCTCCCACTGGGGCTATGCCTTACAACGGTGCAGGGCTACTTCATAATCAACCTCAAGCTCCTCAGCCAGGAGCACCAATACCCCAATTCAACGGAAACCCTACCAGATTTCCTGCAGGCGTGCCAAACAATGGCCCCCAGTCAAGCCCTGCATTTATGCCAGCCAACAGACAGTCTTACCATCCTCCTGTTCCCCCCATGCGTGCAGTTCCAGGGGATCTGCGTCGGCAAGATTCCGTTGAGATCTCAGATATTAGGGCTGGGCATCCTCAGCCCTACAGAGTCATCCGCCTTGAGAAGACACTTGGTGACTCTAACACGGATGACAAGGCACTCGAGTCGGAATCAGCATGGGTGAAGGTGGTTCGCACTGAGAGACACATGCCTCAATCAATTATAAGGGACAGGGTTCACTACCTCCAGAAAAACACAAAATCTGTTTCAAGGAAGAAGCACGATAAGAACGACACCATTCAACGTCAACTCGACAAGGCTCAAGTTGACTTGACTAGCTGGGACCCTGATCGTCAGTTTTACTATAAGTTGGTTCAACTTGAATCAGAATGGAGAACGGCAGAGGATCGACATGCCAGCAGACACAAGGACGACAGAAGTGAAAGAAGTGCCAAAAAGCGTAGGGGACACTCTAAGAGAAGCAGATCTCCCAAGATGGAGAGAGTAGCAGTGATTGCATACTTCAAGCGGACACCTGCCGCCGAACAACAAGGCTTGAGGCCTCTTGAAGCCGATGCAAAGATGAGGCAGACGCTGCAGGCCCAACAACCTTATGCCCAGCCAAACGTGGCAGGCTTGCCTCCCGTTGCTCCCCATCAAGAGTTCATTCGACCTGCCCCTGCAGAACTTACAAAGTCAACGCCACCAGCCATGAACCAACAATTGAATGGCCAGCCGAGGTCTGCTATGAGGCAACCGGCCGATCATCCTGCAACGCATGCTCCTGCATCCCGTCAAGGCGCATTGAGTACGGCACAGCCTACCGTTATCACACCAGTGAAGCAAGATAATGCAGTGCCTCATGCCGCAGGCGTTCCGAGGTCAGGCCAAGGAGAACTCCCTCAATCACCGCCCAGGCTACCGGCTATCAGGCTTCCAATCCCACCGCCTCAGGTTCAAGGACCTGCACCAGTGTCGAGAGCATCATTGGGAGAACAAGCGGGACACGCTGCCCCGCCTAAGCATTCGGCTTCCACTTCCTCCTCATATCCAGGCCCAGGTGTGCCAACCGGAGCCTCCAGGAGAGAGACTTCTTCAAAGAAGACCGTTGTTGAGACAAACCCAAATGCCAGGGGCAACATCAAGGTGTATCATATCTCTGCTGAGAGTTCTTCGTCATCTGATGACGGTTGGTCAGATGACGAAAGTGAGGATACAAGGCCATCGTCCATCGGTTCTGATCACAGTCTGTCCCAACGTGGCCGCGGACGCAGTCCGGCACAAAAGCACAAAGATCATATGGAAAACATTATCATCCAAGATCCTCGGCCCAATAGGAGAGATTTAGAATACATCTCTGATGAGCGTACTTCTAAACACCCCCACCGACCACATGTGCGTTTCAATTCGCCGGGTCCTCGCTACCGAGAGGAGAGTCGCTCTCCAAGGCGTTTGCAGCGTCTGCCAGAGGAGTCAAGATGGAGAGCAAAACCGCCACGGGTCATTCAACAAAGGAGCAGCGTCCGTCATGTGTCTGCGCCTAGACGGGAATTCTTTGCTGAGAAGATTAATCACGATGATAAACCATTAGAGCGTGCCCGACTGAACGATAACCACTGTGATCGTATGGAAGAGAGAGATAACGACTGCTTCAAGCATCTGAACAAAGAGATTCGATGGCGTCGCGAGCTTAAGGAGAGACGACAGAGCCAGCAAGATGACGACCGTAGGTACGCAGAGTCTGGCTCCCGTTGGAGTACTGAGGATGCTCGAGAGTATATGCGTCGAAAGGAGAAGCCCAGCAGGCCCTCAATTCGTCATTTCCGGCATCAGGAAAGACAAGAATCTCACAGGAAATAGATCAATTAAGGGAGAATGAAGATGGAATACGATGTACTGTCATGAATGATGATCTGTTTCTTTTTGTGTTCTATGAGTTGTCGCAATGATACTTGGGTTTCGTTCAGGTACGCTTTCATAGGTAGATTTGCAGAAGTTATGGAAGTTAAAGAAGAGAAGCAGTACCTAGGTAACAAACAAAAATTTGTCTGATACTTCGAATCGAGTGGTGTATAAATGACTCCTGTACTCTAGGTGCCTATCTAGGTGTGAGTGAGATGCCATTTAGATCACGTGACTAAGCGACATCACTAGAGGGAGGGGCTTACCGCAAGTCGCGCCTCCAACGCGTCAAGGCAGGCACCTCACTCGATTTGGGAAACTTCAAGACTAGGACGCGCTTGCAGGTAGCAAACTACCTAATATGACAGGATCGTGGGGTAGCAGTTGATGTTTTTATTCCAATTCAACAGATCCTTCCACCAATTGTTGCCCTTATTCGGCCTCACCTTCTTTCTTTCCTGTTTTTCATTTCCTTTCCTCTCTGCTCTTGTCTCCAACCATCGCCACTCAACGCCATTTTATGAAGGTTGGCATCAACAGCCTCCTTGCTCGTCCCTCGCCGGCACGGATCTTCCTTCTCCGACTAGCAGTGCAAAAGCGGCAACAGCAACAAAAACAGCAAAAGGCTCAGGTGCATTCAGGCGGTCCTGCATTTTCACCCATCTTCGAAGCAATGTTGCAACGGGCAAACAGCCAGTACGAGGCCAACGGCCCTCCCCCCCAGAAAAGTCAGCCAAGAAACCAGCCTTTCCTTCCTTCCAGTAGCCCCAGTGCACACAATGCCGATATTCGACAACAACTCAAGAAGCCAAACGCCCCTGCTGTGTCGGCGAGGACGACGCAACCTCTCTCGAAACCTCTCGAAACCCGATCTTTAAACATGAACCAGCACCTGGGTAGCAGTAGACCACCTGTTGGCGCTGGCCGTGGTTCTTTGGCTTCTTTATATGGAGGATCGAACTCATTCAACGGACAAACAGACGTCGTTGACCTCACTGGACCTGATTCTCAAGCAAAAGCCAAGGCTGCGGTTTACTTTTCGGAGAACGACTTTAGCGACGACGACGACCTAGACCTCGACTTTCAGCCCCCTTCAGCTCTGCCGCCTCTTCCCGTTACAACACCCTCCAAATCCGCCTCCAAGGAAAGCATGCCACCTCCACCGCCGACGTCGACACAGACAGAGAAGCACATAGACTGGTCCTCGTCACCTCCGTCGCATTTCCTGCCGCCAGCCCGCACCACGTCTGTGACTTCAACAATGGCCAACATATCCATGAAGCGTGATTCCTCTGGTGATCGAGACGACACTGGTTACCCGGCCATGAAGAAAGCCAAGAAACGTGTACTACCACAAAGCTTTAAACAAGAAGAGCATGAGGATGAAGGTGACCATGAGGCCAAGGTCACTCAAACACCAGCGAACAAACGAAAAGACTACTGGAATCCAACTGCTAGTGCCGTCAAAGAACAAAAAAAACAGTTCAGAAACCAGCGACAACAGGAGCAGCCTGCACCCAGCACCGATCTAACCATGGATGATATCAAAGAGGTTACCACGTCGCATTCAAAGGGCAACTTTGCTATATCTTTGAGCGAAGAGCAGCGGCATGTCTTGGATCTGGTGGTGAACAAGAACCAAAGCGTCTTCTTTACGGGTGCGGCCGGAACCGGTAAGTCCGTACTGATGCGAGCTATCATCGCAGAGCTGAAGAAGAAGCACGCAAAAGACCCTGAACGAGTTGCGGTCACAGCTTCCACTGGACTTGCTGCGTGCAACATTGGAGGTATTACGCTACACAGCTTCTCAGGCATTGGTCTTGGGAAGGACGACGCGCCGACACTGGTCAAGAAAATCCGACGGAATCCAAAGGCCAAGAATCGTTGGTTGAGGACCAAGTGTCTCGTTATTGATGAAATCTCCATGGTGGACGGGGATCTATTCGATAAACTATCCCAGATTGGAAGGACAATTCGAAACAACGGCAGACCATGGGGTGGCATTCAGCTCATTATCACTGGTGATTTCTTCCAGCTTCCACCTGTTCCAGATGGAGGTGCCAAGCGGGAAACCAAGTTTGCTTTTGATGCATCTACCTGGACCACCTCAATAGACCACACCATTGGACTTACACAAGTTTTTCGACAACGAGATCCAGTCTTTGCCAATATGCTCAACGAAATGCGTCTTGGCAGAATCAGTGAAGACACTGTTCGGGCCTTCAAAGCATTGGAACGACCCCTCAACTTCAATGATGGTTTGGGAACCGCAGAATTATTTTCCACTCGAAATGAGGTAGAAATGTCCAACGAGAGAAGACTGCGAGACCTTCAGGGCACGGTCCGGCGGTACGATGCTCTTGATACTGGGAAGGAAGAGATCAAAGACAAATTGTTGGCCAATATGATGGCGCCCAAAAGCATTGACTTGAAGATTAACGCCCAAGTAATGCTGATCAAGAACCTTGATGAATCACTAGTCAACGGCTCTTTGGGTAAAGTCATCGGTTTCTCAGACGAGAAGACGTTCGACATGACCCCGGCTGATGAGTATGACGACGATGATCCTATGGCCAAGGCCCGAAAAAAGCTGCTCAAGTCATTCAGTCGCGATTCAGACACAAGCTCGAGCAGTACGAAATACCCGGTCGTACAGTTTATGGCGACGGATGGCACATCACGCGTTATTCTCTGCCAGCCTGAAGAGTGGAAAGTCGAACTCCCCAATGGAGAAGTCCAAGCAAAACGCACTCAACTTCCTTTGATTTTGGCGTGGGCGTTGTCGATCCACAAAGCTCAGGGCCAAACTCTGGAGAGAGTCAAGGTCAATCTTGGGCGTGTGTTCGAGAAGGGCCAGGCGTACGTTGCCCTCAGTCGAGCGACTACACAGGATGGTTTGCAAGTCTTGGGCTTTCAGAAATCCAAGGTCATGGCGCATCCCCGAGTTATAGACTTTTACAACAAACTTTATAGTGCTGAGGAGGCACTCGGAAAACCCAAGGCCCAATCCATTACGGACTTTGTGTCGAATCGCATTGGAGCTGCGCCGTCGAAGACCCCAGCGCCCAAGAAGCCAGCACCCCAAGTGGTGGATTTAGATGACGAAGAGGAGGCAATGGCGGCGTATGGGTACTGAGTCTCATACTTCGGTCCTGGTAGCCTCACTGCTAATGTTGGGTGTTGGTTATTTATCAATACCATTGTATGATAGAAGGGGATAGGTACTATTTGAAAGATGCTGTTCCTGATAAAAACGGGTACCCGCGGGAAAGGCGTTAAGGGTGCCTGAGTGAATGGCGACTTGGTCGGGACGAACAGGCCAAAACGGCTAGTAGATATTTATACTTGGGCGTTCCGTGTTCTACGATAATACCATTTGATGAACTACTGCTAATCAGAACTCGCAACTAGTTGTTGAGCTGGCCGCATGCGAGTCTTTTGTTGAGGAACCTTATCCCTCCGGTTTCTGGGGCATTGAAACGTTTGTGATGTTTTGAACTGCTCAATTGATATGGATGGAAGTCATACAGTACTTGTGAAGCAGCTTGCGTGCCTAACCAAACTCGATGGTAACCATGGATATGAGATACCAACGCGGCTGCAACTTCGCCGGTAATATACCTATAGGTAGTAGTGATATTAGCTACAGGCGCGATCTAATCAGTTTACTTCTTTTAGCTTTGGTTGTTCATGACATGGTAAGTTACCTACCTAGGTATCTACCTACCTAGATAGTAATTAAACCCCGGCCGGGGCAGTTATAGCTGGAACGTTGGTCCTTCCTTATCGATAAGAAAGATGGCAACCTCTTTCCACGCGAAAGCTTGCCCCATGTTGAAATGGAAGTTCTCCCACCACGAGATGACAAAACCTCTCATCACACAACATCATAATCCCAAATCCGATCGGTACTCTTAGCGGGACATTCTCACTACATAAAGCATAGACATTACAGAGTTTGAGCTTCACAGATTTAAATATTCGAGCCCTGCACGGCTCTATCGCAAACACGCCCTAGTGTCGACCTCCCCTCGTTTTGCCCCGTCCCGCCGCTTGGAAACTTCATCCGTCATCAGTCCCCAGGTCGACGATTCTGATCACCCGCTCGTGACAACATCTATACATTGAAATACTACCGATTTCTCGAGGTCGAAACCAGAGACGCCTAATAATTGAAATCCCGACGTCGCGCGCACAAGCATCAACTTCTGAAGCTTGTCCTGAGAATTTGATGACATCTAGCGTGTGACGATCTCTTCATACAGTCCAAGTCGCGCCGGAGGAGAAGGCCTTCCAAAACAACACCAAAACTCTGCGAAAGCCTTTCAAACATGGCAAACCAATTCATAGGCTTGCATATGCGAGTTGTTCTGAGGGAACCTGCTGCCTGTTTAATCACAGGAACAGTCGTGGACGTTCAGGCGGGTAGTGGCCTCACTTTGACCAACGGTAAGGATAGCTTCGACACTATATTTCAGGCGATGTTCGCTAACACGTAAGCTGCAGTGTTTCTACCAAACACCAAAGAATGGCGCCCACATATCCGAATCGACGCTGCCAATATCGCCGATCTGTCTGAGATCAAGGACGATGCGCCAGCTACATATGCTCCTCCTCCTCCTGCCGAACCTGTCGCTGCGCCTACTTTCTCGCAACCGCCTTCTCAGCCCGCGTTTGTTGACCCTGCAATTCTCAGCTTGGGAAGACCGCCAGCACCAGCAACGCCTCCGGGGCCCGCTGCAAACACATTTACACGAGAAGGCGAGAGATCGGAATTGCAGGCTGCTTCTATGAGTGCCACAATTTCTACACCAGGACGACCTACTCCTGATCACGATCTTACAGGGTCCATTAGCAACCTGGCTGTTAGCGAAACGGTACCAGAGCTGGGTAATGATCAATCAGCCGAGCCCCAGGCAACTCAAGCTGCGAAGAGAAAGAATCGACGCTCCCGTCAGTCTAAGCAAGGAAAGGCTCGGCGTGCTGAAGAAGACGGTCAGGTTGCCGAAGGTTCACCTGCGGGTGGACGAGGTAAGGGCTGGAGGCAAACCCCTATGCTACAGAGCACGGCATCCTTCCAACCGTTTAACTCTTTGAAGAAGAGCGGCAAGGGACGCAAGGGCATGATCGACAATGGTTGGGCATCCGAGGACGTTACAGAGGAGATGGGCGATTTTGACTTTGAGAACAACCTCGCAAAATTCGACAAGCGTACAATCTTTGATCAGATGAGGCAAGAGGACCAGGTTGACGATGCTAGCCGGCTAGTATCCCATAACCGTAAACCGAAGCCTGGCACAGCCGGCGGCAAGAATCTACACTACACGGAAAACGTGCTTGATATGCCCTCGACAACCAAGAAAAACGCAGACTTTTGGAACAGCGAGGCGGACGATGGGATGAATGAGGGAGAGAGGTTTTCAGGACGGGAAGTCAGGAGCAGCCAAAGCAACCGGAGAGCTGACAGCAAGTCGGGGCCATCGAGGAGATCACAATCACGTAAGGCGAGTGCCGTTGCGACGCCCGGTGGCCTCCCTCTGAGCCGCGTCAACTCTGGCGTACGTGCAAGCCACTTATCCCGCTTGTCTATGTCCCGACCAGAATCCCGCAGTACTAACAGCAGGCAGCAAGGTCACCCGCCAGGTCTCTACCTCGTTCCCTCGAACAAGCGCCTCGAAACCGTTTCTGCCCTGCAGATGCTGAACCTTGAGAATATTGCCGCGAATGAGGTTGGGTTGACAGAGCAACTCATGGCTGAGAACGCGGGGCGAGGTATCGCCGAGGTAGTCTTTAAAGCTCTATCAGACCCTGCCATTAAGGTGCGGTTCGGGCTTGTTGGCGCTAATCTCTCCGCGAGCACCATGTTGTTGAGCCCGGTGGTGGTGATCTTAGCTGGCAACAACAAGTCGGGCTTAAGAGCTATGGCTGCGGGACGTCATCTCCGGAACAAAAACATCAATGTGCTGATGTGCTTGGTGAGTATCGAGCGCGAAAAGGACCTGCTCGAAGATCTACGACAGCAGATACAACTATACCGAGCTTTTGGCGGCAAAATACTAAGCAAGACCGAGCTTTTTGAACACTTGCGCAAAGCCTCATCATCCGGATCGCCCGAAACCGTCTCGCTTATTGTCGATGCTCTCCTGGGCTTGACCATTTCGTTTGAGGAGTTGCGGACAGGAGATCAGGCTACCGTCTACGAATTGATGGAATGGGCGAACCGAAACGAGGCATTTGTCCTCTCTGTCGATGTGCCAACGGGTATCGATCCGACTTCTGGCAAAGTGGCAGTGATAGATGGTGGCCGCCTGTTTGTGAAACCACGATACGTGGTTGCGATGGGTGCTCCCAAACGCGGCTTACTGGAGGCTGTGACACCACCGAGCGAGGATGATCCCCAGTATCTCAACAATGCCGGACACGAAGAAGAGTGGCATCTCTTTATTGCAGATATCGGTCTAGGCAGTGCGGTATGGAAGAAGGCCGGGACTAAGATTCGACGAGGCATTGACTTTGACGAGAAGTGGGTGCTTGAGATGAGATATCGAGATGGGCAACATGATGAAACCGATTACGAGGAGGATTAAGACACAGCAAGGGGATAGAGAGGATGAGGCTGAAGGCAAGCGGATTTCAGCTTGAGAGGGGACGAAAAGCGAAAGATTTAGCCATTGTTTTGTTGCATGAGTAGCGAAAAAGGATAGGAGGGCGCATTCTAGACGATGATGCTTGGTGTTTGGGGTTTTTTATTCTGGCGTGAACGGAAGGGTGGGTGCATTACAGTTGCATGGGGGTCGATAGGTACCAAATACCCAGGAGTTGATTCAATGCATTCTATTCTCTTATTGGGATAGCTTCTCAGCTGAGTCTGACGTGCGAGGGAGGATGGAATACTACGTCGTTGAATGTGACGTTGGACAAGGGAAAAGAGCCAAGTTCGCCAAGAGTCTGGAGAAGATTACGCATCGGCCAAGGTGCGGGACGTTGAGATGATAACTAAGCTTTGCCAAGACCATGGGCATTTCTCTATGGCTGCATATGCAGGCTTGGCACGTTGAAAGCTTGATTGAATGGTATCGATGCTTTGTATGACGTGAGAATCTGGCAGCGAGTTTGGTGAGCAAGTTTTAATTATCAATTATTGAGTTCAAGATTCTTTTCATGTCTATTATATCCGTATACTACCCAGGTATTTGCGAATTGATTGTTGACTAGCGCTCAGTAGCGACATTTAAAAAACTAATAACTCGAGAATAGTATACAATTAAGCTTTCGATAAAATTATACGTTATTATCTGATTGGTTCCCCAGTATCGGAAACCTGGCACGAGTTCGGGTAATGCCTAGACGGATATTGACTTTTCTTATTTAAAGTTTGTCGTTCGAGCCCAGATTCATCAGTCAAGATCAGTAGGACAACTTTGAATAGATTCTCAGGGTTAGATGCAGTTTGCAATGACCAGTTTTTAAACCGCTCTATCTCCTAATTGGGATGTCGTTTGAAAAATTTGGAAGCGTTAATTGTTTCATTGGTCAGCTTGTCTCAAAAGGATCACGCTCCATGCCCAATCCTGGATGATGTTTTCCGTCCCGCTTCCCCAGGGGGACACAGTGTGCTTTAGCAGCTGAGCCGAACGTACGCTGACTCGTGCTGAGAATGCCTTCCATTATCTAGGTAAGTGAGTCAAATAGAAACAAGTCCAGGCATTCGGAATATACTAAGTAGGCTCCTACTGCGCAATCAATGAGACGCGGTAATAATCTCCTTCTCCCATTTCTGGATTGACACCTCATGACCATTACTTTTGGGTACGTCAATATGGAACCCCGGCTGAGTGTGTTAATGGAGGGGTTACACTGGGCTACAATAAGCGAACCTCCCAGCCGCATTTGCTTGACATCCGTTGGTTGAAAGTTGGGCCGGCCAACTCTAAAACAATGATGCAGGGCTCTGAATAGACGAAATAGGATATGTTCAGCGCAAATCAGGGCCTTGAGACTTTGAAAAGGGTCTTTCCAGGTTCTTTACAGATTCTTGTATCCGTAGGTGTATTGCCGTTGTGCCCGGGCGCGGGCCGGAAGCTTCCAGCAAATTTGGGTGTGGGCATGCAGCCAGCCGATATCCCCCAAGAACGGTCCTGCATGGAGGTTAACAGTCGAGTCGTATAAAAACATTAACTCGGGTAGTCAATTGACAGAACAAGCAATCGCCGAGGCAGGCTCGTGCATGCCACCAACAATTAGTTAATAGTATGATGATACTGCAGCAATCATCCAGTACCTCCATATCGAGGTATACAGTGCGTCGGTCATGCGCGTATAGCAGGCAAGGTATGACTACAGCGTCCAACTCCCTAAAAGTCTTCAAAAATAACTTGCACCCCCGGCAATCTCCCCATCTCCCCGTTCCACAACAACCTAATCATCTCCCTAACCACGCGAAAAACGACGGACCAAGAGCTTATTTCACTAATTTCCATCCTTTTCGCGGCGTCATTGCTACAAAATCATCAAAAAGACATTCTTCGACCCTTCGAGATCGCCACCTAAAGTCTCCCGATCGTCGCCCAAGGTCTTGCTGCACGCCATCCACGCGACAATCGACTTGCCAAAGAAGCCAAGTTTTTTCCGTCTCGGCGCCCAGCCTCACAGCCTCCTGTCATCATTTACCTACCTACCTGTCTTGATTTACCTGCTTATTCCCCAGAATCGTTTCAACCATTATTGCTGTTCTGTACTGTCTCGTACTGTACCTTTTTACGTCTCGTTTCATCAGCCAACCTCACTCAGCCCGTGAGATTCAAATTCCGACTCCGAGCTGGACTCCGCCTCCTCATCGATCACGCCCCTGCCTAGACGTAGGCTAGACCTAGTTCGCGTTTGATTCATCTGGGCCCGTCCCCCACGATCTCCTCCCCAAATCCGCGCCCCAAGCACCCGACACTCGTTTTCTCAATCGAAAGCTATCACCAAGGCAAGATCGCCGCAACCATTTGACAACAAACTGATATTGTCGCATCGCAACTCGCTTTCATACCTGTCTCCTATGGCGACCGCTTAAACCGACCCGAACAATCCCCTCGACTCGCGAACTGCCTCGCGGCTGGCCGTTTTGTTGCGTGTTGCCTCTCTGGCTGCTGGCCAGCCGCAATCATGGACGCCGCCAACTTTGTCACCCCGACTCCCACGGCGCTCCCATCGCTATGTACGACGACTCTCTTGCCCGACAGCGGTGTTATGCAATTGGGACTCGATGGCATCCCTAAATTGTTGACCGAGCCCGTGATATACCAAGTGCCATGTCCGACGCCCGACGTCTTTCCTCGAGCCATAACCGTGGCCGCTTCAGGCGACGACAGCAGCCTCACCCAGCATGAAGCCTCTGACAGCAGCCCCAAATTTTCCGACTTCCGTGACCCCTTTTACGCCTCTACCTTTCCGATTTGCTACGCCCTCGCTGCGACTACCGTGACAGCGTATATGCTCGTTATCATGCTATTCGTGACCCCACGATCCTTTCTTGATGGAGGAGTTGTTTACCTTGGTAGACGGTCCGCTTTTACTCATAGTTCGTCCAGCAGTGTCGCCATTGGTGGCCGACCATGGCTACAGAAAGTTGCCGCTCTGACTGTCGCTATCTCTCTCACGATTGCCTCAGCGGATACCTTCCGAGTGGCCAAAAGCCAGTATACATGGGGCATACAGAATGCGAACCAGCTACAAGACGAAGTGATGAACAGCGTGGAACTCAAATCTATACGGCTCGTCTCAGATACGTTTCTATGGTTGGCTCAGGCCCAGACCCTGATTCGCCTCTTTCCCCGACATCGCGAGAAGATTATCATCAAATGGGTCGCTTTCGCACTCATAACCCTTGATGTTGTTTTCAGTGCCATCACCAGTTTCAAATATTCAGAAAACGGCATCAACACAACCGTCCGCCCACAAAACTTTGTTCACCCCGTTCCCGCCCTTAGCTATCTATTCCAGCTTTCCCTGGGGCTCCTTTACGCGGCTTGGGTTGTTTACTTTGCACTAATGAAGAAGCGCTACGCCTTCTATCACCCTTTCATGAAGAACATGAGCCTTGTCGCCATCATCTCGATCATTTCGATATTGATACCCGTTGTATTCTTTATTCTCGATATTTCCCAGCCCGACTTCACTGGATGGGGTGATTATGTGAGATGGGTCGGCGCCGCAGCTGCCAGTGTTGTGGTCTGGGAATGGGTAGAAAGGATAGAAGCGCTGGAACGGGAGGAGAAGCAGGATGGTATACTTGGTCGAGAAGTGTTTGACGGAGACGATACCCTCGAAATTAATGCTTCAGAGTTCCCATGGCTTCGGAATCGCAAGAACCGGAAGGGAGGCGGATCCGGAGGTAACGGTGATGGAGAGCGACAGCAAATGTCTTCGACGGCTGCCAACGGCTGGCCGACTGTTTCCGCCATCACCAACCGATACCGCGGGCAGGGCAACGACGGTTCTGGCGAAACTGGTGGGCAGCCTACACAAAGAAGCGCGGGAGGTTTATTACGACCTGCAATCTGGCCAACTCGACCAGCACCCGCTGTGACGCCTATCAGCCGAACAGATACTGCCAGCGCAGCGAGTACAGTTTATGCCGTAAGATATCAGGCACCTTCTGAGACAACTTCGAGAACACCTGATCCCCTACCTCAACAAAGTACGGTGGATTTGAGCCGATCAAGCAGCTCTCCTCCAAGTCACCCAGCGCACGACGAGTCCAGCTCTTCTAACCAAGCTCCAACCTCGGTGCAAAACGGAGTGCTTGTATCACCAACATCGCAGCGATTCACAGACTTGGAGGCCAACACACCCAATTCTCCTACCCATAGCGGCTGGCGAGGTCTTGGCTTTGCTAATCCAGTCTTCCGTCGCTCGAGCGAGGATGCATCAGGAGAGATGGCGCAACGCTCGGAGAACAATCCAGCTACCGAGGATGGGGAAAGGAACAATCAGCCTAGTCGGTGGGATTTCAGGGCTCGCCTGGAGGATTTCGCAGCCAACCAGGCGGAGAAGTTTAGGGATCGCATGCGGTCAGCACCGAATACTGAGAGCCTTCCTGTGACAGTAATTCCAGCCCCTCCACGGAGAGGTGCAGCGCTGCAGCAGGTTCTCGAGGAAGAAGAACTCAACACGACAGGATCGCAATTGCCAAGCAGGGAGCATCTTATGAACCACAACAGCAGCACAAACAGCCACAGCAGCACATCGAGGGATGCATCAGGAGAAAATGCATACCTAGACAGGAGTCGAAGCACGTTTTCGGGCAGCCTACAGGGCGATGCACCAATCCCGCCCAACAATCCACCACTATGGCGGGGCGTCCGTCCAAGGGTGACTTATGACGATGAGGACTATGATGACTCTGGCGACGATGCGTCGCTATCGGACAGGTCGTCATTAGATCATCGAAGGCAAGACTCGGATTCATCTGGGCTTCAACGAACGTCTTAAAGACTCTTGAGTGTGTTGTTACTGCTGCATTTAGCGAGGCGTTGTTTTCCTAGTTTATATATGGGACAGGCTGGTGTTGAAACAAGCGTTGGAAAGCTTTGTACGAGTGATACCCCGAGGTCGACTGTATAGCCATTCCTTATGTGTATATCTATCTATCTGGAACGGAGTCTATTGACATGACCCGTTTGTTCAGGGCATGTATATATTATAGGCGGGTTGGGCCTCGAAGCCTGGGAATATGGCGTTATGGACTCGAACAGAAGAGCAGGGTTGCTCGATTTAAAGTATATGTGTGTCTGGCTTAGATATGGATCGAGGCTGAGACACGATGAGTGTTAGTAGAAACAAGGCAATGCCATTCTACCTTTTCTCTACCATGAATTCTCTACCGTTGTTTATATTGTGACATGTCAATACGAACCCCAAGGCTGCACAAGGTTACATTTACGTTGCTGACTGTTCTTTCGGCATGACGTATTGGCGCATGTCAGCTGAGGTTAACAACGCGAACATTCGGCAGGCTCGGGAGAGGCATAAAGTATAATTTTGATGGGGCAGATGTTTTTTTTTAATGTTATTTCGGCCATTCTGTAATAGTAATATGTATTGAAGGTTTGTTGATAGGGGAAGGGGTAATGAATTGGATGTTG
Source organism: Fusarium sublunatum (assembly GCA_013623665.1). Lineage (NCBI taxonomy): Eukaryota > Fungi > Ascomycota > Sordariomycetes > Hypocreales > Nectriaceae > Fusarium > Fusarium sublunatum. The sequence continues at coordinate 12,439 of JABFFF010000433.1, read as the reverse complement.
ACATGTTTACAAAAGGGGGCATTTGAAATTTGATTTCGCTTTAAGGATATGTACCCCACAATATGTATATACGAGGCATGTTTTGCTCGTAGAGAAAGAGAAAGAGAATAATCACAGCTGACATGCTGCGAGGTGGCATAAACAGTGCAACTATTGACGGTACAGCATGTAATTACCAAAGCCTTTGAAGAGAGACAAATACAGTTCAACGGCCTCCGCGGATGACGACCCCCTGAGCAATGACCGCTGTAAGTGGCATTGGACCCTTCTGGGTCAATCTCAATTTTGGAGCCCGCGGAGGCCCTGAAAGCCCCACTCTTTGGAATTTCTCTGCTTCCATCGAAGGTTGGTTTTTGTCGCACCTTGCCTAGGAAATATGATAGCCAGGGGTGATAAGCATAGTTATAAGAATTATACAAGCAAGTACCGCTCCAGGATCAATGTTATTACTAAGAGTCCAGGGCTTCCATGAATCTGCAGGACACCAATCACATGTCTTGGCTTTAAGGTTACCCACCTAAAATCTCCCCTCCACTAGCACTACCGCTGCCACTACCTTAGCATCTTCCTCTAATAAGTAAGTGACAACTGCCACGCGACGATCCCGCACAATCCGCAACCATCCTTTGCTTCTCTGCTTCTTCTTTCTCCTCTTCCTCTTTTGTTTCTTGTCAGGTCAAGACTGGGAGGACGTGATTGCAGAGCCACATTCCTTTTCTTCTCATCGCGACTCTTTATTCTATCTGGTTCCGTCAATACACCATCCTACGCTGCTTGCGACTCGACCTCCGCGACTGTCTCGAATAGGGGAAAGGTTTCGACATATTCAACCTCCCAACCTCCAGCTTGCAAACTCTATAAAGAATCGGAGCGACACACGACGAAAAGACACATAATAATCATCTTCACCATACACAAAATCAGCCATGTCGGGCTCAGAACCTTTCCCGCTGCTCAACACAGCAAACGATCAGCTGCATCATCGTCGCCTGGCAGACCACGCAAACGGCAACGCCACAGCCACCCAGGACGTTATCAACAGCGCGCGCAAGCGCCGTAAGAGCAGTGCCTTGGGCGGTGAGATTCGTGGAGATACAGGCGCTCCAGCATTGGCCTCGAGTCGTGCCAGTCTCGAGGCCACTGACAGTCCTACCAATGTTCATGTACGTCTCTTAACAACTCCACGTCCTGATATACTAATTTATCGTGGATGCAGCCTGATGGTCGCAAACGCATATCGAAACGACGTCGTGCTCGTGGACTTCTTGCTCGAGCTCGACAAACCATGATCAGGCACACATTCGTCCTCCCTGCTATCCTCCTCGCCTTCTTCCTACTCGGATATGCCATCAACCCTACCGAGTCCAACCCTATTCACCACTTCCTCTTCCTCTCCTACAAGCTCCCTCAGGATGATCTAAACGAGCCCGCTCAGTACGCAAAGGGTCGATGGGATATCGCCTTCGTTGCCTTCTACACCATTGTCCTGTCCTTCACCCGCGAGTTCATCATGCAGGAGCTTCTAGCACCCCTGGCTCGCTACTACAACCTCAGCCGTGGCAAGAAGGCTCGCTTCATGGAGCAGGTTTACACGGCTATTTACTTTGGTGTCCTGGGCCCTGTCGGTCTCTGGGTTATGAGCCACACTCCTGTTTGGTACTTTAACACCCATGGCATGTATGAGGGCTTCCCCCACCGAACTCTATTGGGACCTGTCAAGTTCTACTACCTCTTCGAGGCCGCGTACTGGGCTCAGCAAGCCATTGTTCTTCTTCTCGGTATGGAGAAGCCTCGCAAGGACTTTAAGGAACTCGTTGGCCACCACATTGTCACACTCGGACTCATTGGCCTGAGCTACCGCTTCCACTTCACCTACATTGGCCTGGCCGTCTACACTACTCACGACATCAGTGATTTCTTTCTGGCTACGTCCAAGACCCTCAACTACATTGACTCTCCCCTTGTGGGCCCTTACTTTGGAGTCTTCATGGTTGCTTGGGTCTACCTCCGTCACTACCTTAACCTCAAGATCATCTGGTCCCTTCTTACCGAGTTCGAGACTGTTGGACCCTTTGAGCTGAACTGGGAGACGCAGCAATACAAGTGCCGTATCAGCCAGGTCATCACCACTGCTCTCCTAGCTTCCCTCCAGGCTCTGAACCTCTTTTGGCTGTTCTGTATTGCTCGAATTGCCTGGCGATTCGTCAGTCAAAATGACCTCCAGGACGACCGATCAGAGGACGAGGATGATGGCGAGATCGAAGAGGAAGATGCCCCCGCCTCTGTTTTCAACAAGCCCAATGGCCAGGCCAACGGCTCTGCAAATGGACATGCCAATGGCCATGCTAACGGCAAGATGTCAAAGGAAGCTGCGCAGAACTAGGCGAATGCGCTCGAGATGGTATCTGAAACTATCGGGGGGAGACTACTGGAAGAGAGAGCCTCGGCCTACTTAATCGCCAGGAGAGCCTCGGAACAGCGAAGATCAAGATCGGGTTCAACGAGACGAATTAATGGATCAGCATCATCTTATGACCACAGCTAAAGAGGGAGGAGTCTACACGAAAACGAGGCGTATAGTCGCATTGCTCCCGTTTGTGAGCATCGGGGGGGAGCAGGTTGGGAACGGTAATGGAGTTCAACTAGGGGTGGTTGGACCTCACAGTCGCTTTTGTATCAACATGCTGGCGTTCCGAGAGTATCCGGGGCTTCCGGACTAATCAACTGTTGGGATGCGGTCCTTGGGCTGCCGGGTCAGACGATATACTTATGCTGGCGTGCTTGGTCATGTCTGGGATATGCCACCTTAGGAAATCGAGGCCTCAAAGTCTGGATAAAGAAGGAAACATGTCCTACAGAAGGAGGGCTTGTTCTCTTATAAGTGTTACATTTCCGAAGGCCTCAAACCGCCCGCATTCAACAGCACACCCACATCCTCTCGGGCCATGTATTTACACGCCTATATATTCCTGTACAATCACACTTTGGCGCCAAATGTACGAACACGCTTAATAATAGTACTACCTTTACGCTCTCTATACCCCTGATCCACAGCCTAGGTGCTATTCGTACTCCCTATACTTATGTGTGCTTGTCCTTGAGCTGTAACTCTGGGCGCGCGTCGAAGTTTGGTATTGCACTGGAGTGTTTACGACTCAGTCCTGACCTTCCCGTCAGTATTACATCTCATGTAAATTATCAGAGTATGATACGAGGCGCTCACTCCATGCCATGTGGGGATTCCAACGCCCAGCATTTGCCTCAATGGATACTGCAGTTGAACCCTTCGAACAACGCATCAGAAGCACGCGTAAGCCGATACGAGCAAGCTCCAGCGCAAAAGAGACATGTCGATAATAACAAGGTTCTCTTCATTCGCTCAATTCATAGGTAACTATGCTATATGTATCTATACAGTAGTAGTAAGTCCACTTGGGTAGGTCTTCTATATGCAAGCCATGAACACGCCCGACCCCCTTGTCCCGCGGCAGAACAGGCTAGAGCGCTTCCCCAAGGTAAATACACCCTTGGCACAGCTTTGCAGCCATATCCGACAAGATATCTCGGTACGCCAAAGAGGCAGTCGAGAAACTCGGAGGATAACCACCGGAATGTTCCTGTGCCGCAAAGCTACAGTCCTTCAAGACATGTGTTACATCCCACCTTCCTTGCCCATGCTCATGCTCATGCTCATGCCCTAGATTCCCCTCCATTCTCCCTCTCCCTCTCCTTCCCCTTCCTCTTCAGGGGTCAACCGATTACGGTGAGGCGCTGGGCTCCTCCTGCCCCTCTGTGGATCCCGGCATCCGGGGTGGCGGGTCCGGGTGGGGTGGAGTCAATCGTCCACCTCCCGAGCACAGCCTCAATCAACAAGACACGCTAGGGGGAGGAAATAAGACACCAGAGAGAGACACAGGACATTAATCTCATGGCTGTAATAAACTATTATAATTTTAAATATATATTAATAATATTATTAAAACTTTCTCTAACTATTAGAGTATTTTATCTTATTATTAGTCTATTATAATAGATAGTTTGGGATAAACAAATTCATAGTTAGGTAAATTTATGTCTGAAGTCTTATTTCCCCCTAACGACACGGCACGACTCAACATAACACAACACCATCACATATTGCAGCACGATAAATAATGCATACATTACAATATGACACGTGCTTGACTATTATCATTTGATGTTGCACATAATCAGCGTGTACCATGAGCATTGACACGTGGAGATAGGTTGGCGACTCGTCTAGATTGACCATGAACATTAATAGACCAGAAACTAGAAAGGCATCACTTGCTTGCTCGCCTACTAATGCTTTGCCATGCCATGCTATGCTATGCCAGTCCACGTTTGATTCGACTTGGGCATACGACCTGTGCGCGCTGTCTTCTGGAGCATCCCCGGGTCTCCTCTGTCGGGAGATTTTGACCTTCAGCAGTGGAAAGAATAGAGCCCATTTGATTTTCTCTTCGCCCCGATTTCACCATTTGCCTGCCTTTCCATGTTGGAAACTTAACTCGTTTCTTGACCATTTCCTCCCGCATGAGCGGTCTGCCTGTCTAAGAGACCTAGAAGCCTTCTTTGTAGAGACGTAACATCTTTCAACCGGGTACCCCCTTGCGCCCTCTTGTGAAAAAGCTGTGCCACTATGCCGTGTCGAGCGCGTCGAACCGGTCGTCGCAGTAAAGAAAATGCCCATCAATCCATATATCCCTTGTGATTTGGCTGTACCTAGCCATAATCCATTCCAATCCGGAAGCAAATCATGATACCCGTAAACGCCCGCCCTGTGTTTCCTGCCATGAAAATTACTGTGCTGAATATAGCACAAAGCAACGGTAAGAATATTCGACCGCATTAAACCCCCCATGTTGCCTTGTTGGTGAGGTTGAAGGTACCCACTAGCCTGTCTTTCTGCAGGCTAACTTTGAGATTAGTCGGATTCTCATGATCCGTTCAATTAAACACTAGAAACAAAACTCCTCAACACCGATACGATGCAGTCTTAAATGCCGAACCATTTGGTGAATCTTCGTAGACGAGGATCGTGTCCGTTCGTAAACGGGGTAGAGAGAATGATAGCGTGATATATGTGTGATGAGTAGTAGGTTGGTAAGGTGGTGCTGGCCTTGACAATTCTGTTGGATGATTTTCCAGCTGTGGCACTCGCCAGAGACCTCGGAGCCACGAGTAAAGCAGCAGCTTCACTTCCGCTCGCGCTCTCTGGAGTGCTCTTCGCTATGGCTTGATTCGGCATCTGAGGACGACGACGACGATGTATGTGTATCGTCCCCATGACCTTGAGATCCTGTGCCGGATAGGCTACCAGGCGATCCGAGACCGTTGTAGCTGTCAATGGCGCCATCTGAATTTCTTTTAGGGCCCATCTTGGCCTTACGGAGGGCCCTGGCGGCTTTCATTTGCGCCTCGCGGGCCACATTCAAAGCACGCTCAGCCCGAATCTGCTTTTCCCACATGGAAGCATATCGCCCCTTAGCTGCCAAGAGTTCTTCGTGCGTTCCCTTCTCTACAATGGTCCCTGAGTTCAAGACAATAATCTGATCAGCATGCGTAATGGTTGACAGTCGGTGTCTGTAAGCAAGGTTAGCAAAGAAATTCATCGATACGCAGTAATTAGTAGAAACATACGCAATGATGAGCAAGGTGCGGCCTTGTCCGATGTTCCACACATTGTCTTGAATCTCTTGTTCAGTATGGGAGTCTAGTGCCGACGTGGCCTCGTCCAGCATGATGATACGAGGGTCTTTGAGAATCGTTCGTGCAATGGCGACCCGCTGCTTCTCGCCACCACTCAGCCGGAGGCCTCGTTCGCCCACCTGCGTGTTATATTGGTCGGGGAAAGAGAGGATGCGATCATGAATGCTGGCAGCCTTACAGGCGGCATAAACCTCTTCATTTGTGGCGGAAGGCCTGGCGTATTTGAGGTTGTACATCAGGGTCTCGTTGAAAAGGGTTGTGTCTTGGGGTACGACGCCAATCTTCTCCCTGACCGAGTTGATCGTCAAGTCCTTAACATTTCGGCCGTCCAGTTCGATCGATCCTTCGTCGCAGTCGTAGTAGCGGAACATGTGGCGAAACAAGGTTGACTTGCCACCACCTGACTCGCCCACAAAAGCTGTAGTGCTGCCTGGAAGACATTCGAACGAGATGTTGCGTAGCGCTGGCTTTCGTCGATCGTAAGAGAAGCTGACATTATTCCAGCGCACATGACCCTGGAAGTCTTTGCTCAGTGGAACCGCATGCGGCGTATCCACCACTGTCGGCTGGATTTTGAAGAGCTCCAATAGCCTCTCGCCCGAGATCATCGCTTGCTGCACCGTCCGGTAGAAAGTGCCAAAGAAGTTGAGGGGGCCCTGGAGCTGGGTCAAGTACGAAACAACCATAAACCAATCGCCAGTAGTACGGAGACCCATGGCAACCTGCCAGCCGCAGACCAATGCTGCAATGATCCTACCAAGATTGAAAACCACGGTCTGGCAAATATTCATCTTCATCATACCCATCTGCACCTTAGCCTCTGCTGCTTGGAAGACGCCAACCTTGTCCTGGTATCGTCTAGACTCGAATTCTTCGGCGTTGAAGTATTTGACCGTTTCGTAACTAGAGATCGAGTCGTTCTTTACTGCTTCTTCTTCGCGATCGGCATTCGTCATTTCTCGGCGCTGATCTGCTCGAGTCGAAGCCATTTTGATAGTCATGTAGAGATACCAGCAAGTGTCGACAAGGTTGATCTCAGCATATAGTGGCCCATATGAGTAGTAGAAAACCGAGATGGCGAGAAAAAGATCAAACAGCATCGGGAACACCTGAAATGTCACTTGTTCGAGGAATTGGTTAATCGACGACCCCTTGTTGAGTGCTGACAAAACCTCTCCGGTGCGCTTGGAGAGATGGAAATCGAGACTGAGAGAGTGGACGTGGTTAAAGGCCGCTGTCGTCAATCCCCGATACGAATACTGCGAGACGGGGATCCAGAGAATGGATCTCAGCGATCCCAAGAGGCCTGACTGGCCTTGCAGGATCCACAGAAGTCCCAAGATCATAAAATCCTTGAGTGGGAAGTTATCCATGGAAAGGCGTTCGCCATCTTGAACCAGCTTGATCACCTTCTCCAGATCATTAACAACCTGCTTGACTGCCATTGGCACAGCCACGTTGACTAAACGCTGCATCATGACCAAAACAAAGCAGACAAGGACATTGATCTGAAGTTTAACCGAGTCCTTGGGCCAGAGGTAAGGAAAGAACAGAGAGTACCCCTTAAGATACTCCCACCATGTCTTGTGTGGCAGCTTTTCGGGTCGATAAAAGGCAGCTGGCTCTTCCTTCTTAGGGAAGCTTGGCGTCTTATGTGCGTTCGAAATGGTCCTACCGCGCGAACGACGACTTGAGTCTCGACCATTAATAGCCTGGCCATTAACCGGTTGGCCATTTGCTGTATCGTACGACCTCCGGTGCCCGTTAAGCAGCGGTGTTGATTCAGCCGGACAAGCTTCTTCGATCTTCTGGTCATCGTTGCCGCGAGCTTTGCGAATCCAAGCCAAGCTGAAAACTCCTATTAGGGCAAGAAGATGAAGGATTCGGATGAAGTAGAGAACCAAGTCGATCTTGGTCCAGTAATCGACGCAGGATCCGTCTTTTTTCGAGCCGTTGTTCTTAACGGAGCGGAAGAAGTGGCAATCGGATGCAGCAACCGCGGTGGTTGAAAACATGATAATCTCGCCAATAAAACCTAAGATCCATATGAGGAAGTGAACAATATTGGGGCCCTTGCGCCAATCGAAAAGCGAGATGAGGATGTATAGGTAGAAGAAGAGAGTTCCGGTGACATGGACCTAAACGAGATGTGGTCAGTTCGTATTGCCAAAGTCTTCTCAAGACAGCTCGAGTGGCTGGTAGTTCACATACAACACTCCATTCACCAGCCCATGGTAGCCCTTCCTTTGACCAACGGTAAGGGTCTTCAAACCAGAAAGCATGGTAAAACATGAATCCAGCGCTGCCCACGTAGGTCAAGAAGACAACAAAGGCAAGGTAGCGGAAAACGTTCTTGGCCGTGCGGCCAAAGCCTGGCCCAATCTTACGATCACCATCGGCACGAGCGTTCTTCTTCCTGGTAATAGGTAATGGCTTGCCTCCGGGTCCCTTGACTGTAGATTCGACTTGGTCCTCTTGCTTCTTGGAATTCACCACGCTATACCAAGCAGCACAGGATATGAAGGCTGTAAGTAGGATGAGGGCGTATAGGTACTGCGTTTTGCGCAGGATGTAATCGGATAGAGGTAGGTCATCGCGACCAGCACCGCGTAGGAGAGTGGTCGCGGTGTCATCGGCGGCGGCGGCCATGATGGCGGACTAGAGTTGCTGTGTGAGCTTTTGTCGTCAGGTCAAAGAGCGGCAGCCCATATGTGCACTATTGAGTCCGAGGAGTGGACGACGTCGTAGAGAGGAGGAAAGGCCTTCACCGCGGACAAAGCATCGCCCTGCCCGTGGCAATTGGCGGGACAGAGAGGCCGAAAAACGAGTGAGTGGCGGGGAGTTTGCGGGAGAGGGCACGAGATGTAGATGTTGGAGATTTAAAGACTCGAGGCTCGAGGCTCGAAGACGAGTGCGGTCTAAGTCCTGCTTTGAGCCGACTCAGCAGCAGGTGCCACTACCAGGTCCAGGTGCAGGTGCAGGCGCAGGCGCAGGCGCAGGTGCAGGGAAGGTACAAGGTGCCGGGTGCAGGGTGCCGGATGCCAGGTGCCAGCTGCAACAGGGCAGGTGCCAACCTATGCAGGTTACGGGCAAGCGCGACCCGACGAGCATCGCGCAGCGCCAGTCCAGGACCAGCAACCGGTGATGCTCAAGTCCCCAGTTTCCCGTAGGGTGTAGGCGCAACTACAAGTACCTTTACCTCTTCGTTCCATACCCCAAGCGCGGGCAGCACAGGGCATTTGCGGGCAGAGCAGGAAAGCACGGGCAACACCGTCAGCTCAGTAGGATGCCATACTCGACGCAAGACAGCCCTAGGTACTCTGTCTCTCTCTGTACCGTCTAATGCCGTTGCAAGAAGAAACAGCAGAGAGCAAGGCAGATGCCAGTGCCTTGCAAGAGCAGTAGAGAGCACCTATTTGGGGCCCTTTGGTGGGGCAGCTGACTTGGGTCTGTGGCGAAAGCTGCCCCGAAGAGCGTCCTGGGTCCCGTCGTCGTCTTGGCTCTCGAATCTGGTGCTGTACGGAAGAAGAATAGAAAAACACGGTACGTACCTCGACCGTCTTGACGGGATGGGTCCAATCCAATAAAGTAACCGCTTGCACCGACTGAACCTTCTGTCGTTGAAAGGGTCCAAGGGTCCCCAATCAGAGTTGGGAACTAACAAGGAACGAAAATGTGGTCTGTAGCGTGTTGTGTCGAGGAAATTGGGTGGTTCCTTGTTGAGATGTGTTTACTTGGATAAGATAATGGCAGAAGAATTCGTTGAGAGAAGAGAGGAAAGAAAGAAAGATGCTGCCAAATACTGCAGGCGCCGCGCTGTAGATCCCCTCTATCTAATATTGTTCGAGATTGGATTGCACGGGCGCCGCCGGTGGGCGTTGCTGGATCGTTGCTAGATCGTTGGTGGTCCGATCGATAACTCGCTTGTTGTTGCTGGCTTTTGCTCTTCTTGACCCGGGGAATGGAAGAATGAGCTTTCCATGGATGGAAGAGGGAACCAGGTTGGGATTTCAGTGGCTGTGAGCTTTATTGGCGTAGGCCTCCTGATCCCTCTCTCCTCGGTTCCCCGTCTTGTTCCTGATTCTGCTCCTAATCCTGTTCTTGTTCTGCTCTTGTTCTTGTGCTGCTTCTCCCACTATCGATTCTTCTCAACCACAAACAGCGCCTCTTCTGGGCCCTCTGAGCCTCCCGGTGTTCTCCTAGAGGTGGGTACACGCACTACCTCTAGGCCTGTCGTCCGCACGCCTCTAGCACACGCCTCTCTCGACTTGGCACGCTCCCACACACGCAAGTCTTCTGGGCATCAACTACCCAGAAGTGGCTAGGTAGAGAAGTGGGGCGTCTCTTTTGGTGGGGAGGCTTCTAGAGAAGAGGGTCCCCTTGAGTCCTTTCTGGGGGGCGGCGGTTCTTGGGTTGTGCGACGTCGTCTTTCTTTGGGATCCGCTTTCTACCTTAGTATTCGACTGGGTCCTGCTGGGTTTCTTGGGGTGATGTGAAGTTGAGAGCCACGCGAATCAATGCTTGATTTCTGCCGGACAAGGACCTGTTTTAGTGCCGAAAATGCGAATCACAGTCAAGGGCAAGGACGACGGTTTATGGTGTTGTATAAAAAAGACAGAAACAAGCTAGTGGCTTCGAGACAATGGAGACGACGTCTAAGACGGCGCTGGCGATCAGGTCGCGACTCGGGCGTTTAACGAATGGGCCCAACTTAGAATAATCGAAGACAAGACACATGCGCCAGGTTGTCGAGTCGTTGTACTGACGCGTGGGCCAAGCACATGTGCTTGATTGCGTGTAAAAGACAACAAGAGCGCTTGTCGCTGAGGGAATGAATGGATATGATGATTCTGTTCTTTTTAGGGAAACGGGTCCCCCAATACAACCGTCACGTACCTTGCCTTGCCTAGTATGGTCCGCTTCAGGTGAGATCGGGGATTGTTTGGCGAACGGCCAGGTTCCCCCAGATGGCAGGTCAAGGTTAATTAATGAATGGCAGTCAAGCAATGACAAGGAGATTGGGATGAATCCACCAGATAGATCGGTGCTGGAAATAGATCAACAAGACGCGTTAATTACACCAAAAGAGCCATGATATTCACCCGGTATACTTGATTCCATTTCTAAATTCCCTCCCCCTCCGTGTTAGGCCGAGTTAGTATCGTGATAGCGCACCACCTCAGCCCTGAAGATGCCCAATTTAGACGGCCTAGAGGAGGCCAACACCATCCCATCCCGTCTTTGGCCCTCCCTCCCCCTTAAAGTTTGATAAAGTACTGCACTGTACTGTAAATCCACCCATTGCACTGACCGGACGGAAGGGTGCGTACTGTAGCGGCTGGACGGTTCGTGCGCTTTGTGCTGTTGTATGTATGTAGTACAGTACTGTATCATGGTCCAAACCATCATTGATGCACGACTTATGAGATTGAGTAGATATGCATGTCCACATGGCAAACCCAGAAAACCATGTTGGTGTGCTTTCACAAGCCAGGCATTGTACGTGCATCCATTATACCTAGAGGAGGCGGTGTGCATATGTTGATGTTGATGTCTCTGTATCTGTCCGTGCCAGCCTCCGTATCGATTCAATGTGATATTTCCTTGATCGATTCATGTCATTCATGTTTCCTCGATGCTCGCAGCTGCGACATCTCGTGTGAAATCGTGTAAGTGGTCACGGTGGCTGCCATGATGGCCGTAGATGGTGATGATGTAAGTGAGGGCCATGAGTTCCCATCTTCCGCGCCTTAGCTCGTTGTGGTGGTTGCACAGACACATGTACTCCGTACCTCCAACTGCAATGACCCTTATTCTAGACAATGAAGCCTTCCATTTGGATGCCTCCACCACGGTCAAGAGCATGTTTGTACCTACAGTAGCAACGCTTTGGAAGATATCGATGTTATGGCACTTTGGCTTGGCGACTTGATAGTGACCCTGGCAATGCAACAGTAATATAGAGATGACATCTTCATTGTGACTTGATATATTGAACTGGAGCTTTTTTTGTGTTTTGGATGTTTATAAATCAAAATTGAAGCTACTCGACCCCGTGCCCATTCTCCATCATTGCATCCTGACCCGCCAGATCCCCTGCCTCTTGTCGTCGAGGTAGAGATCTGAGCTCCTGACGTAGTTTCTGTGCCTTTGCCCTACCCCCTTTTCATGGCACCATCTCTATTCGTCGTCGTCATCCGAGTCAAGTCATATGGAGGCCGAGTCAGGAGATCGTTTCTCGGCCAGCTGCGGAAACAAGCGCAGAGAAAGAGAGGGAGGGAGGAAAGGAGATCAGACCGCCTTGAGCACCTACACGTATCATGACTGTGAATGCGAGTCAAATCATGATGGCTGCGTTCTTATTCCCGGGACCAGAAACGTTATGTGAGTGGAAAAGCCGGGGTCTTTGGAGGGGTTGCTCTCCCGTCACAAAAAGAAAAGTGACAAGGCTCTTGGCCAGGTCGTGTCGTGTCGTGTCACACACTTTAGGATGCAGCCAAGAGGGGGATATAAGACTTCAGACATGAGTGACCTACCTCGGTAACTTTTATCAAGAAAAATAATATCAAAGAAAATTATATATGTATATATAACATACATTATAAGTATTATTAAGGTTTTCTCTATTAAACATAGATATTTTTTATTAGAATTCTTAGAATATAATAGATATTTTAGTATATAATAACTAATATCAGATTGGTAT